>JALIZF010000910.1:45000-99716 GCA_029948255.1 Telmatactis stephensoni
TCCCTTCCCTTCCCTTCCCTTCCCTTCCCTTCCCTTCCCTTCCCTCCCTCCCTCCCTCCCTCCCTCCCTTCCTATATTTCTTTCCTTCCTTCGCTTTCCTTTTTTTTCTTTATTTCATTCACTCTTTCCTTCATTTAATCATCCTTTCGTTCTTATATTTTCTTTGTTATTGTATAATGAGTATTTTAAATTGAATCGGAAACATTCAGTCATTAGGGAGCTTAAGCACGAGACGTTTTTGTGAACACGGGCGTCACGCGTACGTTTTGTTCGTGCGCGCACCGAAATCTAGAACGTAAAAGTACGCGTGACGTCCGTGTTCACAAAAACGTCTCGTCCTTAAGCTCCCTAATTATCACCTTTGTATGTCATTATGTTTATCTATTATTTCAGAATCGTGGAAGTAATTTTTCTCTCAACCCATCACATCCCAATGCCTTGGCCCCTGGTAAAAGACCCTATCATACGATCATTCCAGGAATGGCTACGCATGGTGACTCAGGGGAGCTGTATGCTAGTTTTGGTGTAATGGGTGGATTTATGCAACCACAAGGACATGTGCAGGTACAATGGATTTAGTATGAGTACGAAACGGACTGTACCATGCCATGACTGTGTCAGTACCGTGTTGTCTATAACAGTAGAATTCCGATTTCTCAAATCTCTAAGAGCACGAAAATTAGTTCGAGTTATCGGGAGGTTCGAGACACTGAGGGTTCGAGAAATCGGGATTCTACTTGTACTGTAAAAACAAATGAGCAATTCCTGCCATCAGTGATTGTGCCGTGCCATGATCATGCCATTTCACAGTCATACAAAATCTATTCTACACAACATGCAAAGCTATGACTTATTCACCAGTCACAGTTACAGTAGAATACAGTATTTCGTTCTAAGAAGGGGAGCACTAGAAGAATCCCTATGAATTGTTTTAGCCCTCCCTCAATGGCAGAGTAGATCCCCCCTTTTCCCAGCATTACGACTTAGATTGGGGAATTAATTGGGTCAGGTGAGCCTTTGGTGCCAGAGGACCATGTTGGATCCTCCTATAATCCGCAGTCCTACACATGGTATTAGAGTAGATTTCGTATGACTGTGAAAACGGCGCCGCACGGCACGGTTACGGCAGGAATTTCGAATGTTTTCATAGACAACACGGCACTGACACGGTCACGGAACGGTGCGATCCGTTTCACACTCATACTGCTCAATCTGCTCTAGGACAGCTTGGAAATGACGTTATTTACAACTCAGACAAACAACCTTATTGATCTCTGGATCAAGTAATAACATTTAAAACGTTTGTACATTATCAAGTTTGCAGTAGACATCAAAGTTTTTCATGGGAGTTGCAGGCCAGAGAAAATCATATCGAGGTACCTTAACAAATGCCCGTTATTTTTTAGGTCTTAGCAAATATGATTGACTTTGGAATGAACCCGCAGGAAGCCCTGGATATGTCTCGTCTATGTATCGACTTGAGCGCAGACTACAAAGTTTGTGTTGAAGAAGGTATACCAGAAGAAACAATTCAAGGACTACGTGAACTAGGACATAAAGTACAAGGCCCAGTCAAAGGTCATGCGCGCTCCCTTTTTGGGAGAGGACAAATAATCACCAGGAAAAATGGACGTGTCAGAGGTGGAGGAGAAAGAATAGTTTATTGGGCTGGCTCCGACCCACGTGGTGATGGAATGGCCATTGCGTATTAAGGTCTGATTTTCACGAGGGAAGCAAACGGAAGCATTAACGAAAACATAAGCGAAAGCATAGGACATTTTGTCTTCATAAAAACATCTCGACAAAAATGGCAACGGATGTTAAGGAGGTACTGGAACATAACGTTGCTGTGCAACGGTGGCTATGCAAAAACGCGTTTTTTGACTTAAACTTTTAAGACGATATAAAAGACGTTAATATTTAGGACTTTGGCTAGTAGCATACGAATTTTGGAGAAATTCGTATAAACAGATTTTGAAATATTCGAGGCGCAATTTTTTAATCCCGAAAATAACAATTTATTATCAGGTTTCGACTCAATAATTTTAAAAGCAAAGCAGCATAACTATTCACATTCAGCTTGCCTTAATTGTACACAAAATAACTTGTTGATGATGGAATCAAGACCAAAGCCGAAAAGAGAGTAAAGTTTTGCTACTACCCATATTCCTTTACGGTCTAGTCGCGTGGGCTTGACGGCTGTCGTACGACAACCCTTTTTGATATAGGTGTACATATTTGCCATTTTGTGCACGTGGGTAAAACAATTTCTGGAGATGAAGAGAACGAAGGAATGAAGGAACGAACGAGCAGACGAACGAACGGCAGACAGGTACGTAGACAGGAAGAGTCCAAACCAATAGCTGCAAACATCTACATACATAGTCAATTGAAGAAACGTTGTCGGGTCTAAAAACATAGACCATAGAAGCTGAAACCGACGGCTGAAATCGTGCTTGGGATGTCAATAATAATATTCTGATTTATTCATTTACGCTTTGCCTTCGAAGCAAAATGCCAAAAGCGTGTTCAGGACATGGGTTGGCGGGCCGTTTGGCGTCGATTTTTTTATCGGTTGCAGCTTAAATTCAAGAATAAATCAGAATATAATTATTGACATCCCATGCACCATTTCGGTCTCAGCTTCTATATTTTTAGACCCGACAACGTTTCTTCAACTGACTATATACAAGCTCGACTTTTTAATGCCTGGACACACAACACACGATGGAATATTTGCTTTTACATTTCATACAACGTTGCACACAAAAAGTCCAACTATCGACTCTTCAATGTTGCGCGTCAAGATATCATATTCAAGATAGTGGGTGTTTTTTTGGGGGGTGGTTTTTTTTTTTGGAAGCATAGGTTCATCGTAGGTACCCATCCATAGCATAACAACAACCAGTCCATCGTCTTTCGTGTTCCCCTGGAGGGCAAGCAAACATATTAACAAGTACTCTCCTATGGTTTTGATCCTGACTGGATCCACTTGGCCTCTACTTCTTACGCCAGAGATGTTCCTTCCCTATAGCCCTCTTCTTTTTAAAGATTTCTCTGAGGCACTTTACGGCGAAATTACGGGGGCTGGGGTGTTGACTGTACTTTTAACTCGTACAGCCGTGTAGGCACTGTGTATTGCATGTGGGATGTTAGTGGCCACTTGCGTTATTGCCGTCGCCGAATAGTGCGCAGGCGACTCTGCGGACACTGGACTTGATAGTGAATGCTCTCCGGTTTCCACAGACGGTGAAGCTCTTCATTCTGGCGTTTTATTGTATCGGTGTTTCGTTTTATATCTTACACCTGATTGAGGGGTATAGTGGCTGTAGGGAGTACTTTGTCAAAGTATCTCAGGTCTCCAGCATATTCTTCCAAATCTTCACGTATGGGCTCATTTGCAGGGAGTCGTCTTCCACAGCCATCATAGACCACTTTCATAATTCAGTTTTTTCCAGTAGAGAAAACGAGGGCCTTGTGCAAGAAATTATCAATGCTGCGTGAGAAATTACTTCAAGACAAATATTTTCAGAAAATGTTATCACTTTTGGTTCAATATCAAAAAAGTTATGCGCTGTCAAAAATAGAGAGTTTTGTATGTAATTTTGACCAAAAGCCATGGTAGCCTCGTTTTGGTGCATTTTCAGAATTTTAAATCCCCATATCTTGTCAAGGATTTAATGTTTTGTTTTGAAAATTGCACAAATTATCAAAATCAACAATCGTAATAATTTCAAATTGATACAGTTCCAGAAATAGTAATTTTTCACTATTTATGCTAATTAGCAGCGGCCATTATGAAAGTCGTGTATTAGCCTGCGTAGCGGCGTAAGGGGAGGGGGAAGAAAGGGGACTGGGGAGAGGAAGAGGAGGGAACGGCGTTCATTTATTTTATTACTGCTTTCACTATTACGGTTATACACCAAAACTACAAGTTTTGCCGATTTTATTAATGATATATTCCATTACTACAAAACTGGAAGTACTTGTTTTTAGGTGTGGCTCCATATCTAGGATTACTTTGGGCCTATGCCTTTAACAATGTGCAAGATTTCACATTGACACCACGAGAGGAAAAACCTTTTGTATCAATTTCATGTGTAATGCATTCAATAGCTATAGTTCTCCTAGTAGCATTTAGGGGGCGTGGCTCTCAATGAAAAATTACTCAGCATGCTCTACCCTATCACTACCCTTAATTACACCTATTTGTATTAACATTAGATGCTCTTTATCTTTGTTTCTGAGATAATAATAAATTTCAAAAACATTGATAAGTAAGAAATTGATTTCTGGGCGTGGCTCCACGTTATTAATGTATATATCAATATATTAATTTATATAGAGTGCATGCCATATATCTGTGAAATAAAACTTAACTCGCATTGTTTAATTGCCCTTGGGGGAGAATAAATTGATGTTCTTTTCTGGATCCTCAAATGGTTACCCTGTTTATAAGAGAAAAACTCAAATCCCCATAACCTGTTTAAGACAAACGATAAAATTATTTGTCGTGAAAGGTGATAATGATCACATGCCGCTGCATATCCAGTGATACTTGAGCTGATATTAGATCTCTTGTGGTGAGCTGGTAGTAGATGATACTGTGGCTGTGATTAAGGTTAATGGAAAATAGATACCCTGAATATGACAAGAAATTAAAGCATTGGGAAATGGATACCCTGTTCATGACAAGAACCCTGCTTAATGGATCATCCCTATATAGTATATTGGAGTACCCCTCCCCCTGCACTCAAGCAGAACAGTGCAAATAACAATAGCAATGTGTCTACCTTATTCCACTTTATTTTCGCGGCACTTTAATTTCGCGATTTTCGGGATTCGGGGGAAAAAAAACCGCGAAAATTTAGTGCCGCGAAAATTTAGTGCCGCAAAAATTATGTGACCCGAAAATTTGCATGCGCGAAAATTACGTTACTAAGCACATATACACTAAACCCTTTTGCTACTCGTTGCACACATGTATGATAGTGTTTATCAACATTTTCTTCTTCGTCGTCATCTTCTGCATCAAGCTCTTTAAGTATTTTATCTGTGCAGTCGTTGAAATTACCATTCACAGGCTTTTATGATTTAGTTCGATCAAAAGCTGCATAGCTTTTTGAGATGTATAACTATATATACTCATGAATAAAACGAAATAATCGTACCTTAGCCTTGTTTATTATTGTACCTAATAGTCTCCTTCACGGTTCATTCTAGCCTCCTCCGCAGGCAACCTTTTGGGCTTCCTGTGCAAACTTTTGAGAAGAAAAAAGACTGGGCCACTACGTGTCTTTAACACAGGAGGCCCAAAGCGAAAAAGCGAACAGTTGCCTGCGGAGGAGGCTAGGTTCATTCCGCCATATTGAATAAATTATGGTATTGCATGGAAACGAGGCGAACGGTGAGTCAGAATCCAAGATGGCGACTGAAGAATCTAAACGTCGAGGAAAGCATTAAATGCAGCGTTTACGGCTGTTATATTAGTTTATTTCATAGATACTGAGATTTACGCACTAAAATTTTATTTAGTAAATTTTCGTTCGTGCGCTAGTATTAGCCAATCAGAGACGTGAACGTTTTTCACTAGTGAAAAAACATCGTTCACCTTTCTGATTGGAAGAACCACTTTTTCACTAGTGAAAAAATATCGTTCGTCTAATCAGAAACGCGAACGACGAAACCTCACTGTAAACAAACTTTTTGGTGCCTTTGGGACGTCTTGCTCAGAGCGAAAATGGCTGCAGAGTCAGAGAGCTCAAGGCTTGTGTTGTTCGATGGTTCAGTGGAGGAACAAGAAAATCCAAATTCTGTGAAATAGACGAAAAGAGATGTCTCTTTGTTGACTGAGTTTTTTAAAACCAAAGGTGAAACACGAAGCGAGATAGCCGACATTCCTCTCCTCCTCACTATCTGTTGCAAAATTCCACACGGGATTTAGACTCAGAAGCAATTGTATTCAGAGAACTACTGTCTTTAGGCCTAGTTCAAACGTCGCATCTCACATGTGTCGAATGCAATGCAAACTAGACGCACAATGGTGCGTTTACTCGTGCCCAGCCCAAAGAATTGAGCCAGCTTGGGATACTTGTGGTCTTACATAAGCTAGATGCCAAAGCTGCATGGTCTTTGGCAGCCATCAGTTTATTTGCTTGGTTGCCCATCCAATTTGTAATATTTTCAAATAATAAAATTTAAGTGTCTAATGTATTCTAGAGTTACTTTGCAGATGAAAGAAAAAGGACTATTTGGTTTGTATTAGTAATGTTGTTACTGAAAACAAAAGAAAACAAAAAGATTTACACACATTCCAGCTGACTTTTTTTTTTCTGGGGAGGGAGAACAGGATAATCCAGAGAAAAGGGATCATCCTGCACTACCATTAGAATGAAGCAGTTCTGATTTGTTCAAATATCAAAAACAACGAATGTGTGGATTATGATAATGCCTTTTGTTCTACATTTAATCTCTCTCCTTTGTTTTGTTTTGCCATTCTTTGTTACTTGAACAAATCACAAGCACTGTTCTGACCGCAGTGTATTACTGGAGAAAAGCACCAGAAACAAGGCAGAAACTGACAAACCCTTCAGCAATTAAGTTTCTCATCAAGTGATTTATTGCACCAATCTTCTTTTTATACATCTTCCTCATGAAAGACAGAGGTTATCATACAAACTTGGCTAATAAATGAGATACACCTCCCTGAAAACTTATTGTGTGAATAATTTCTATACAGTTTCAAATAGATGTATGCAACAAAGACTTAACACAAAAATGTACTATAATAGCTTAGAAGTAGAATATCAAAATGAAATAAAAGGCATAATAAGTACAACCAAACTCTTGGTTTGGGCTTCCTGTGGCTGCCTATTCTTTTGTGATATATTTCAAAATCAGCAAACTGGAAATATGAACGCTCTTGACTGCACAAGGAATATAATTCCAGAACTGATAACGCTTTGAATCCTTCAAATTATTCTCTAAGTACCAAAGAGAATTTTAGTACCAAACACAAATATCTTGACGAATGAAAGACACTAGCTTTTAGTTACGCTTTATCACACTTCAGGGCCATTTGTTTGACTCAGTATTACACTTACAGACCTTACACTTTAACTAGTACACTTTGTTTCCCTCAAGAGCTACATACTTCGTTTATGAAAACCACTCCAATTATTCGTTTCAAAGAGTAAGCTTAAATAATCAAATCGAACATGGAAATATAATTCAACTGCCTCGAATTAAGAAAGTTTTGTCAGTAACTAAAATGAAAATGCCAGTCATCTAAAAATTCCAAAAGTCTAAACAACAGAGGGATATAAATATATGTCTCAAACGAGCTTAGTCATGTTTTAGAAAGCGAGATTTGCAAGCTAACATTTGATCTTTGAATATATCGTCGATTTGTAAGTAAATTTTGAATGAAGAAGCTTGAATTTACTCCTTGATTGAGACTCACGAGAGCTGCGAGAGACTGCTATAACGCAATGGCTCGATCCGACTGCATTTATAGTGAAGTTTAAGTTACTAAACATTCCTGACTCGTGAAAATAACTGTTTTGCTCAGAAAGTTTACTGCTTTGCTTCGATATGATGCAAGTCAAACTGAGCTGAGTCATGTCGTGCGTGGCCTCGTTTCCATGCCTGCCTAATTTGCATACACATTTGCGACTACGACGAAACAGAGATAGATTGAACGGTAAACCTAGACTCGTGCCGGCCTACGGCCTGGGCACGAGTAATGAGATGATATAAATGAGAAGAAACAAAATATTTGACTAATTTGCATTGAGTTTGGCACATGTGAGATGCGACGTTTGAACTAGGCCTTATTCCCAAAAGTCTAGATCCCGTGCGGAATGTTTGCAACAGATAGTAAGGTGTTGTTTTGAATAAATTAACAAACCATGAGGGTTTTACCTTGGCAGCTCAAACGTCGACTCGATGTAGTTGCTTACTTTTGAAGCTTACTGAATTATACCTAGTGCAGCGAAGACAACGACACTTGGCAGCAGGTATGTTAACATCTTGTTCTATCCCATACCTAGAAAATTTCACGAAACAATTTGACAGAATTTGTAGAAGTCGAAGGAATACAAATTCGCAACGTTCGCCTCGTGGTCACAAAAATTACTCCCCAAGTTTGCTTGAGGATAACACTGGCGTTTAGCTTCTCATGTCTCCATATTTTGTTCACAAGTTACAATAGGTATTGTCTTTCTTATAGCAGATATTGTTCTCGCTGTTTTTGAAATTCTGTTGAGATTTTGGCGGTAGTTTTGACTACATAATTTTGCGTCGTAACAGGCAGCGCAAATTTGTATCGCAACTTCTAAGGATTAAATTGGCGCGATACATGGTGTATGTAGTCCTCTATGCCTTTCTACTTGATTAACGAAATAGGAAAAAAATTCACCTTGGAATTTTGGATTTATACCAATTTTTCTCGTAAAGCCATTTTTAAAACTCGTCTGATATCTCGAATTATTTGATCTAATTCGCAGAAAAATTATTACCGGTACAAATATCAAGGCTTGTAGACAAATGGCTGCAAATTTCTCAGAAATCGGACAAGGTTTTGATGTAAAAAGACGCGATTGAAATTCATGCCCAAAAAACAAATCAATAGGTACGGGCCACCTTAAATCAAAGTCTTATCCAAACAGCATTATTAATGATCTTGTGTTTGAAAAACACGAACTGAAAACGCTTAGTTCCAAGCAAAAACTGCTAAAGAAACAAGAAAAAGGAAGCAAACCGAAAGTATCTATCGCTGCGCTCACTCGTTCGTTTTCTGATACTTCTCAACTTGTGCATAAAAACCGTACGCGAGCATTTTTCATTGAGTAATCTCTATTTATATGATGAAAATGGGAAGCTTACTGGACTTCACTTTTTCACATTTCCGATGTCACCTGCTAGGGTTAGAGAGCCTTGGTGTAATCAGAAACACACAAGGGAGTTGAAACGTGTAACAACGGTTCCATGCTCCGGAATATTCAAATTATGCAAATGAGGCAAAGGCGCTTTTTGACCATATTTGGAAAATGAAAACTTGGCCAAAAATATATTTTGTAGCTTTTATTTGTAATTTTTCGATCATTATTAAAGTATAATTTGCATTTTTTTATGACTTTGGACATCCTAAAGTGCAACTTCGTACTCTGAAAAGAAAGTTTTCGATGAGCTCAAAATGTTGAGTTCTCAAATAGTATTAGTGGATTTACAAAGCATTTTATCGCTCTTTTAAATCACATTCAGAACAAATAAACAAACAACGTATTTAGTTTCTACCTAAGCGCTTCTATTTATTTGAATTTTTTCAATAATGACTGTCTGTTTACAAGTATAAAATCTCTGTAAAATTACTTCACCGGATTCGAGGTTACGATTCAAGCGTTTCCTTATCAGAAAATTGCCGTGGCATGGGCTCCGAGTCTTCACAATTTAGTCAGTTACCTTGAAATAAAATTCTGTTTCGTTTGGAACATGATTTGATCACTATAAGCTATTGGAAAGTGAGCAACATGTAGATGAGGAAATTGTTCCGCCATTTTTGAAGGTCACATCATTACCAAATATGGTCATAAAACGCTTGTTTTGCTCATTTGAATATTCCGGAGCATGGAACCAAAGAAATGTACCGTTGCTACACGTTTCAACTCCCTTATGTGTTTCTGGTGTAATCTCATAAAAAGGCAGCACAAAAGAGCAGGTTTTCAAGTAACTCCAAATACTGTTGTGTGCGAAGCACATTTCAACGAGGAAGATATAAAAAAGACTCCTGCGGTGGTGGTCGATGGACTCTAAAAAATTAAAAAAATATATTTTTATTTTAAAACCAGAAATTCCGAAAAAAAAATGGGTTCAGTAGAGTTAGGGTTTAGGGTTAAGAATACCCCCGTCACTTTTTTTCATCCTAGGCTCCACACAACTAGTTAATGCTGCAAAGTTGATTGCTAAAATGTGTTATGGACACACCTTTTAGCAAAGCTGGTACCGGTCGAGCCTTTATTTGGTGTTCACAACTTACACCAACTTCATCTAACAACTGTACTATACTGAACTATCTACCTATATTTATTGACATGATTCGTCATAGGTTTACAGTGTCAATCATATATAAACTAAAAGTAACTTTGTGATTGGTTAGAATTACATACAGAGAAAAGTTAGATCCAAGAATACAATTTGCAAAAATAGCTAGGTGACACAAGTAAAGGGCTTTCTACTAGTCCAAAGTTATTTCAGAAAAAGATCAAAAGAAGAAAGAAATCTATGGGCGTCGACAGGTGTAAGTGCAAAAGTGGGATGTACAATCCCCTAATACTTAGCGAATAATAATCGTGTGAATCAGAACAATCTAATGTCAAACAGTAGACGAAAAGTCTAACCAAAGTTTCCTGCTTAATTATTGTGTAACTCAACGAATTATTTGGAGTTCTATTTAAAATGTCAGTAAAATGTCAAAGATTAGTTATGACTATTTGTAGGTGTCAGTAAGATTTTTCATATTACAAATTTATTAAAAATGTCTATATATATATCTATGTTTCATGCCTTCCTTAACTTCCTGAAAAAACTTACTCGTCTTTATTCAGTGCTGCATTGATCGAGCTCGTTTGCTGGTCTGGTAACAATCAATCAAACATGTCTTGGAGTTAATGGCTATGGGGAAAACCCCCAAAGCCGCTTATTTTAATAGAAGTATAACAATATATATATCTTTGGACATAACTCATTTTTTGAAATATCGATTGATTATCGATTTATTGTCTCGTAACAAATGGACTACGGACATGGGCTAGTGGATAGAATCCTGTTAGCAACGCCTCCAGCTCTACGACCAACTTTGTCGGAAATGGAAACAGCAAAACAAAACCTAGCCGATGAAGTGACTGATGACTTTATTGAACTGTCCCAAAGAGTATCAAGCATAGACGAGTCTACTATTTTCTCATTTGACTCAAATGGCAAACGAGCACCAGAACTCATTCCCAGAATCGCCACTACCATGCACGTATTCAATCATTTCATGGAAGTGGTTTTAGATGGCCAACCACCTTCAGATCCACCAACTACTATTCCACCCCCCCCCCCCCCCCCCCCACACACACACACACAGTTTTAATATATTTAAGAAAATGGCGAAATTAAAGTGTCGAGAAAATAAAGTGGAATAAGGAAGCTGTCTTTGTGTAGTTCATGTCTCAGTGAATTCTTAGCGGAGCTCCCGCAGAGCACCATACCTAAGAAAAAATGGTAACCCATCGAGTTGATTTTTCATGGACACACAGGAAGCCCAATGGCAAAATATCGGTTATCAATTCATGTTACGCTTACGCCAATTGAATACTAATGAAAACATATATACTTTATCAATCATGCATTCACTGTATTCTACTGTATTCACTGTATATTCCACTGTATTCTCCTGTATTTGCTGTATTCCACTGTATTCCACTGCATTCACAGTATTCCCCTGTATTGCACTGTATTTGCTGTATTCCACTGTATTCACTGTATTCCACTGTATTCACTGTATTCTACTGTATTTGCTGTATTCCACGTATTCCCTGTATTCCCCTGTATTCACTGTATTCATGTGTTTCCCCTTATTCATGTGGGGTATTCCCTGTATTCATGTGTATATCCTGTATTCATGTGTATTCCATGTATTCATGTGTATTCCCTGTATTCATGTGTATCCCTGTATTCATGTGTATCCCTGTATTCATGTGTATTCCCTGTATTCATGTGTATTCCCTGTATTCATGTGTATTCCCCTGTATTCCACTGTATTCCACTGTATGCTCCTGTATTTGCTGTATTCCACTGTATTCCCCTGTATTCCACTGTATTTACTTTATTCAATGTATGCTCTTGTATTTGCTGTATTCCACTGTATTCCCCTGTATTTGCTGTATTCCACTGTATTCCACTGTATTTACTGTATTCAATGTATGCTCCTGTATTTGCTGTATTCCACTGTATTCCCCTGTATTCCACTGTATTTACTGTATTCAATGTATGCTCCTGTATTCCACTGTATTCACTGTATCCCCCTGTATTCATTGTATTCCCTGTATTCATGTGTATTCACTGTATTCATGTGTATTCCCTTAGTGTATTCATGTGTATTCCCTGTATTCATGTGTATTCCACTGTATTCCCCTGTATTCACTGTATTCCCATGTATTCCACTGTATTCCCCTGTATTCCACTGTATCCACTGTATCCACTGTATTCTCCTGTATTTGCTGTATTCCACTGTATTCACTGTATTCCCCTGTATTCCACTGTATTCTCCTGTATTTGATGTATTCACTGTATTCCCCTGTATTCAATATATGCTCCTGTATTTGCTGTATTACATTTTATTCACAGTATTCTCCTGTATTTGCTGTAATCCACTGTATTCCACTGTATTCTCCTGTATTTGCTGTATTCCCCTGTATTCATGTGTATTCACTGTATTCATGTGTAATTCCCTGTATTCATGTGTATTCCCTGTATTCATGTGTATTCCCCTGTATTTGTGTATTCCACTGTATTCACCTGTATTTGCTGTATTCCACTGTATCCACAGTATTCCCCTGTATTCCACTGTATTCCCCTGTATTCCCCTGTATTCACTGTATTCCCATGTATTCCACTGTATTCCCCTGTATTCCACTGTATCCACTGTATTCACTGTATTCTCCTGTATTTGCTGTATTCCACTGTATTCACTGTATTCCCCTGTATTCCACTGTATTTGCTGTATTCACTGTATTCCCCTGTATTCCACTGTATTCAATATATGCTCCTGTATTTGCTGTATTACACTGTATTCACAGTATTCTCCTGTATTTGCTGTAATCCACTGTATTCCACTGTATTCTCCTGTATTTGCTGTATTCCCCTGTATTCACTGTATTCTCCTGTATTGCCCTGTATTCATTGTATTCCCATGTATTCCACTGTATTCAATGTATGCTCCTGTATTTGCTGTATTCCACTGTATTCCCCTGTATTTACTGTATTCCCCTGTATTTGCTGTATTCTCCTGTATTCCCCTCTATTCCACTTTATTCTGCTGTATTCCACTGTATTCCCCTGTATTCCACTGTATTCTCCTGTATTTGCTGTATTCCCCTGTATTCACTGTATTCTCCTGTATTGCCCTGTATTCCACTGTATTCCCATGTATTCTACTGTATTCAATGTATGCTCCTGTGTTTGATGTATTCCACTGTATTCCCCTGTATTTACTGTATTCCCCTGTATTTGCTGTATTCTCCTGTATTCCCCTGTATTCCACTTTATTCTGCTGTATTCACTGTATTCCACTGTATTTACTTTATTCAATGTATGCTCCTGTATTTGCTGTATTCTACTGTATTCCGCTGTATTCCGCTGTATTCCACTGTATTCAATGTATGCTCCTGTATTTGCTGTATTCACTGTATTCTCCTGTATTTGCTGTATTCCCCTGTATTTGCTGTATTCTCCTGTATTCCCCTCTATTCCACTTTATTCTGCTGTATTCCACTGTATTCCCCTGTATTCCACTGTATTCTCCTGTATTTGCTGTATTCCCCTGTATTCACTGTATTCTCCTGTATTGCCCTGTATTCCACTGTATTCCCATGTATTCTACTGTATTCAATGTATGCTCCTGTGTTTGATGTATTCCACTGTATTCCCCTGTATTTACTGTATTCCCCTGTATTTGCTGTATTCTCCTGTATTCCCCTGTATTCCACTTTATTCTGCTGTATTCACTGTATTCCACTGTATTTACTTTATTCAATGTATGCTCCTGTATTTGCTGTATTCTACTGTATTCCGCTGTATTCCGCTGTATTCCACTGTATTCAATGTATGCTCCTGTATTTGCTGTATTCACTGTATTCTCCTGTATTTGCTGTATTCCACTGTATTCCCTTGTATTCCACTGTATTCCCCTATATTGCATAGTATTCACTGTATTCGGCTGTATTCCACTGTATTCACTGCATTTTGCTGTTTTCAGCTGTAGTCCACTTTATTTTACTGTATGTATTGTAACCGACTGTATTCCACTTTATTCTAGTGTATTCACTGTTTTCTCCTGTATTCACTGTATACCCCTTGTGACGTTTAAAATAACTATCTAGTATAGAATTGAACTGTTCATTTCCGTTCGTTTCATTTACACTTCCGGTCGCCCCAGGGACGAGGGAGAGTTCAACGTGTTCGACGTAAGATGAACGTCGTTTAAGTTTGTGTTTGTAAAGTTACTCACCTTTCTCTACCTCAAACAGAATTTCTATCCGCAAGGACGTAAGTCATTCCTCATTTTCTTCTTTAGTTTTATCGTATTGTAATTCGTTTTCTTTAATTGTTTTAATTTACCACAGTTTTTACCAACAAATCTGTACTCGCTTGAAGTAGTCAGAAGTGAAGTTGTATTGAAGTTGTAAATAAATCTTAAAAATGGACTCAAGTTACAGAATGGTTAAAACTTAGCTCCCTCTTGGGACGCGACACCTCTGTTATCCACTGTATTGCATTGTATTGACTGTGTTCCATTGTATTCTACTCTTATCGCTGCATATTCACTGTGTTGAATCTATTTCTCTTTATTTGATTCACTGTATGTATTTGAATGTATTCTACTATATTCCCTTTATTCTTCTGTACTCGTTTTGTATTTTATTGTTTTATAGTCTTTTGTGTTCTCTTTAATTTCACCAATTATCATATTTTCCGTCTTCTATTATTTGCACTGCGTGTACTTTTCATTGGGTATTGTTTAGGCCGCTCATCAATCTGTTTTTCTTTTACCGTTTTTGAAAACTATGTTTGTTGTTTCCTTTAAGTCAGTTTGAACATATTATGTCTTAACTGCTATAATATAATAAGTCCGGATGAAACTAACATTACTCTTGAAGGTCAGTCGATAGAAAGAGTTAAAAATTACAAATGCCTGCAGCTCTCAGCCTGGAGCTAGACGAAACACTATCTTGGGATGCCCATGCATATAGCAAAAATCACGAGTAAAGTAGCAAAAATACTTGCAGCTCTCAGAAGACTTTAACCTATAGTAGACTATGTCAAGAAATATGGAAACAATGCTTTCAAGAATGCTTATGTTAAAGTCCCTATGACGGATAATTTTTTATTTTCAAACTCAGTTCTTGATAGAAAGCATAGTAAAGATCTTTTAATCTTGTTTTTCCTCACTCCATATTTTCTGAGATATAAAGGTTTCAAATTTCAAAATGCAAATGTGATGACGTAAGAGGAGTAATCATTTATTATACAAAAACAAGAGAATTTAAATTACTCGTATTTTTCCATTTGTAACTCATTTCCATTGGCAAAGCCTGTTGTTTAGTGAAAAATCTGGCTCTCGAATTGAAGTCCTCGTTTTGTAAAACCCATGAGAAGTTTGCAGTGTTGCCTCCTCTTACGTCATCAAATTTGCATTTTGACATTTGAAACCTTCATATCTCAGAAAATATGGGGTAAGGAAAACCAGGATAAAAAGATCTTCACTATGCTCTCTAAAAAGAACTGAGTTTGAAAATAAAAAAATATGCGTCATAGGGACTTTAAAGGACAGTTAACAGATCTGTGCCGGGCATATGGTGTAAGTGAGTTCAATAACAGGACCAACAAGGATGATCTTGTAAACAAGCTACTACCAGTAATGATGGCAAGTGAGCAAGTACCCCACCCCTGTTTCCTGGCACAACTCCAAGTAGTGCTCCTGATGAAAGAATTACATTACGGATCAGGACAGTCCACTAAGACAACAATGGGTGTGTTAAAACTTAATGAAAGTGAAGAGAAGAATTATCTTCATTAATTAATTTAGATAAGATAGTCTTAATGTACAGCAATTTACAATAAAACATGACTAGCTACCAGCACACATGGTAGCCAGTAGGGTTTTGGCATCACTTTTCATGCCTCATATTTCATGGCAATAATTAATGACTGTATGTTACACTGTGCGGATCCAAAAACCGTGGGCAGACAGAAATATGTAAGGAATATTTTTCAACCAATCAGATGTGAATAGCTGTTATCTCGTGGTTAGAGTCAATTAGTGTGCTGTCTCTGATTGGCCAAATAGCATTCAAACGTTCCTGAAACATTTCTTTTTGCCCATGATATTTCGATACACACTGTAATTATATATATAGTTATTGTTGTTTTATAGGACTCGTCATTGATGACCGAATTTCTAATTGCTTTTTTGTTTCTTTCCTGAATACCCAGCATTACTTTTTCTACTTATAGTAGTTTGCCCAAACCGGATAGAATTTTGGGCCGTTTCTTGCAAGCGATAGGTGGGGTTATTATTCTGGCCATTACAGGCCCTCACTTGACAAGTGGTTTTCGACCACATCATGATTAAGGATCGCCGGTTTGATGGCCGATTGAGGGAAGCCCTTGAGCTTGATCTCTGTCAGTGATAGGAAACCGAGGATCATGGATTGGAGGTCAAACCATACCTTTGCTGAAAGGAACTTATTGTTGGCATTTCCAACTTCAGCTTTCCAGGTTTGGAGGTATGTGAGGAATTGTTTCAATTCATTTAGACGGCCATTAGATCGGCTGCTTTTCATGGAACAGCAGTGGCGGATCTAGGGGTAGTGCAACGGGGTCAGCTGCACCCGTTTTTGTTTGTTTGTTTGTTTTGTTTTGTTTTGTTTTCCGCTTTTTTTATTAGGGAGTAGATAGGAAATCCCTTTTGCGTGACAGTCACTTATCTTTTGGAAACTGTTTGGGTTGCCTGTGGTACCTGTGCTCGCCTTCACTGAGCATGAGTGTTGTCTGCATAGACTTCCACGAAGCACCATCTTGGCATATCTAGATGAGCAAATGAAAACAAAGTAGCGAACAAAGTATAACGTCATTTTTCCACAAAAGAAGCAAAGGTAAATAATTTGTGATGGCTGAGAGTATATTCATCGACCTTAGGTTGATATGCAAGCAGCACTTTGAACCATTACTGGTGGAAGGGCTCACACAAAGCCAGGACAACAACCCTGAAATAGATCGTTGCAATCTGAGATATAAGATAACAGTAAGGATCGTGGAACTTTTCTTGACTGTTCCACATATTTTGGCCTTAGTCCATCCTATTCTTTGGCCATTTCTTGGAAGGCCAGATGATGAAATGGGAACCGTATTGTACGAAAGTATGTCCATTCACCTACAAGGAAAAGTGGAGATACATGATCCCCGTAATCAACTAGAGGATGGTGGAATTGTGCTTATATGTTTCTCCGAAGCAGATGAGTGGGAGCCCTCGGAAGATGAATCAAGTGACTGCGAGATGGCGGTTTTAAGTGACAGCAATTGATTAACATTATTTGCAATATTTTCAGCTATAGTTGAAAAATATATCCGTCGATAGCGTCTTTTGCGACCCTGTTATATCAGTTCACAACGTGTTTTTTGGTTGTGCAAACTGTGTCAGTTGTGTTGTTTTAAGTAAAGATTTAGTAAGAACCATTTTGTATTATGAATTAAATTATAATTATTAATTTGAACATGCTGTAGATTCAGGAGAAACAAGAGGTAAAGAGAAGAATGTAACAATACCCAATCCAAGCAACCCTGTATTGGTTGACTACAACATTGGTACTTCCAGTAAGTGCGACCTTAGCAAAAATAAATACATCTTTCACTTAAAAAAGAGCAGCAATAAATGAAATTATTAAGATTCTGAATTTAATAATCTATGATCAAAATCATTTGCATTAAACGCCCCCAGTGCACTGTGATTATCTAAGTATTTTTCAATCACCTTCTATGCTTTTTAGATCTAGCTAGTGATGAACGTCCAAATAATGATGAAGTCAGTGGTATTTTATTGCCTTCGTATGATATTGGTGTGCTATTTGAATTGTGCACAGACATTTCAAATATCAATAGAAATGATCTGTACAAAATTGTAACCAAAGAGCCCGACCCAAATGCATCCTCATACCCACGTTCGCGGCTTTGTAGTACTTCACCTCTCTAAGGCGCTTCAACCCATCTTGAGCACTAAAATAACAATGGGTTCACTATAGCCCCCATAGTGATGGTGTGTTCTGTCTTGCCTGCGTGATGTTTGCTCCAAAGCAAGTGCGAGCTCGCAGTTCTGCTTGCTTTGTAAGTAGATCTTATAAACAGTGGAACAATACATGCGAGAAAATGAAAGCCCATACAGATTATTTAACGTCTATGGCAAAGATGACTGAGTTTATTTCTCATTACCGAAACCCATCGAAAGCTATTGACAACATCATAGAGAGCGAGAGCCAGAAGATAATTAAAAATAATAGAGTAGTAATTCAATCATTACTTAAGATCGTTATATTGTATGGAAAACAAGGCTTTGCACTGCATGGGCATCGCGATGATAAAATATGTTGGAATGAAGATGAGGGTAAACATTCATCTCAAGGAAACTTTGTTGAATTCGTTCGTTTTTGAGCAGAGATGGATGAAGTGCTCTTGAAACATCTTGAAACATCTGGAAAATGCGCAACTCAATGCAAAATATACATCAAAAACCATACAAAATCAACTTATTGAAGTTATTGGCAAGAATATCCAGAAGGTAATACTGGACAAAGTAAAGGAAAGTAAGTATTACACCGTGATAGCAGATGAGGTAACCGATGTCTCAAACAAGGAGCAGTTGTCAATATGTCTTCATTATGTTTATGATACTGTCATTAAGGAAGTATTTGTGGACTTTATAGAAGTAGAACGAATCACTGGTGAGACATTGGCGAACTCTAATTTGCACTGGCTGCAAAATAATGGCTTGTCCATATCCAATTTAAGAGGTCAATGCTATGATGGCACTTCCAATATGTCAGAGGCTAAATCAGGATGCAAATCAATTGTGCAACAACGGGCTCCTTTGGCCATATACTTTCATTGTGCAGCTCATCGATTAAATCGTGCTGTGGTATCTGCTTGTAAAATTCAAGAATTTAAGAATGCAGAGTCTTATGTGGGGGAAATAGCTAGGTTCATTGGCTATTCCGCAAAGTGGCAGTGTCTTTTTGATAAAGTTATTGAATTGCAGAATCCACAAACAAAAGCGACAAAGCTTAAAGACGCTTGCTGAACCCGTTGGGTTCAACGCATTGATGCTTACGTTGTATTCGTTGATATGCTTCCCGCCATCCACATGGCACTAGAGGCCATGGTATATCCATACCAACACGAAGACCTGGGTACAAACTGGATGTGGGACACGGAAACTGTGACAAAGGCCAATGGTTTTTTGTTTCAAATTGAATCATCAACATTCCTCCTATGTATCATTATCCTTCTACAAGTCCTATACCTACTGAGAGAACTAACAGTTAAATTGCAGATGCAAGCAAATGATGTCGCATATGCTTACAATGAAGTCCATTTGGTCATATTTACATTAACAAGTATGAGAGAAAATTCTGAAAGAGAGTTCAATAAGATTTTTCAAGAAACGACAAAGCACGGACAAGATTTATATGGAGAGTTTGAGCTGAACAAATTCAAAGCCTAGAATTGCGAGACGTCAGGTGAATAGGAACAACCCTAACATTTCTAGCTCAGAAGATTACTTCAGAGTTACTCTTTATAATGAGTTCATCTCACATGTAAATTCTGACCTGCAGGAACGATTTGTAAATAACAATTCTCACGATGTTACACTTGGTCTCCTTTTTCTTCTTCCAAGTAAATGCATTCAAGAAAACGACGATGCAGAGATCCCAGGAAAACTTGCTGATACGGTTAAATTCTATAGTGATGATCTGCCACATCCACAGATGTTTCCAATGGAATATAAGACCTGGGTTCAAAAGTGGAAGCAGCAGTCAAGAGATAATTTCTCTAAGGCAGTTTCAGATAAATTGGTTGATGTTTTCCAATACTGTAGCAGCTTGCAGTTCCCAAATCTTCATATATTGCTTCAATTGGCATTAACTCTACCGATAACATCATGCGAAAGCGAGAGAATCTTCAGTCAGCTTAAGCTGATGAAGACAGACAGGCGATGTCAGAGAATAGGTTGTCTGGGCTTGCGCTGATGAAAGCTCATCAAAATATTTGCACTAAACTCGAATCTGATGGAAAGAAAATGGATGAACTGGTCAAATCTTTTGAACAATTACATCCTTGAAAGATGAAGCTATCATTCATTTTGGCTGATAACTGAGAACAAAATAAGATGAGAAAAATTTATAAAGAAGTAGAGCACTACAGGATAATCCAGAGTTGGTGGACTCAGGAGTCAAGCAAGATTATCGCATGAAAACGGGAAACCGTGGTAATATTTAGAATTTTCAAATATCGTTCACTGCAAAAAAGGGACGCAATGCACAAAAGTGAAAAACTCTTGTGACGTCATGTCCGGTTTTGCAAATTCTTGACCCCGTTTTGAAAAATCCTGGATCCGCCAATGAACAGCCCGATCACTTTAGCTGTGTGCTCCAGAAGCTCTATGGTGCCATCCAGAGCTGACCCATCCTGACCTTTGCTTTGAAAGGTGTCCCTTGTATGCCTAAGAATTAAATCAAAATTTAATCAAATTAAATTTATAACAAATTATTTATATACAATTATTTTAAATTGATATTTATGGAATTCATGTTAATCATATAATTAACGGAATAGGAAATTGCATTCTTCAAAAAGAATTGATGAAAAAGACTGTGAATGTAATTTAAATGGAAGTAAATTAATACCTAGCTACATGTATCAATAACTGCATATCTACAAAAATACAAGAACAAAAATACTCCTTAAGACAAAACTCCCAGTTTGTCAGCCAATCAGAGACGAGTATTTTTGTAAGTGTTATTGCAGCTGTCAATTGTGAGGACTGCTATTTTTGAAATAAGTTAATCTTATTCCAAGAATCTTATCACTATATACATGCATGCATGCATTTCAAACCTTGACGAGAAGCAGCATTCCCTGGTCTAACACTTCCTCTGCAAGGTGGTTCCTCATTTTTGCAGCAGGGTCCAGTTCAAAGTGTTCAGCGGTCAGTTTGTGATTATATGCCATGGAAAATTCTCCCTGGTCAAATTTGTAGGCATTGTGCAATTATTCCCACACAATGTGTTTCCCACTGACTGCAGTGAGGCATCTTGTCCCTGAGCCATCCAAATTGCTCTTTAAAATATTATTCCTGATTTTCTTAAAATTATGCTGTAAGTGAAAATGAAATGCATACATGACTATGAGGACATTATATATTATATCATATTATTAGCAATTAATTTATTGTATATGTTTGGGCATAAAGTTTGATGATGAAAAGTGAAACGAGAAGATAAATCATTCTGATATTTTTTACTTATATATTTCGACTACTAACTGTAGTCATCTTCTGCAATGTAAATTACACTTTGCTAGCTAATTTAAAAGAGTTAATGTCACTGATTGCCCTTGCTCATTTAAGCTTGACTGAGTTTCCTTAATGAACAATGCCTCTGAAATTTGTCTTCTTTGGTAGCTTGTGAAATTTGACGCTAGTATTCTGAAGTCATCACCCGTCACAGCTTTATGCGCCTTTGATTCGCTGTGTCGGTATATCGCTGATTTTTATCTCTACCACCATGGTCTAGAACCCTCTCATTAAGTCTGTGGGCTGATTCACCTACGTAGGTCTCTGAGCAATCGGGACATTTCGCTTTATACACAATATCATGTTTATGTTCGATCTCTGTACGGTCTTTGATCTGGAAATGCGTAGCCATGCACCACCTTTATCATATCTGGCAGACCTCTCACAACCGATTCCAGTTGTACAGCACCCACAACAACCGCAATAATCAACATTTAATACGAGCACAACGCCGAGCACGAGTTCAACAAGAACAACATCTAATACGAGCACAACAACCAAGAGCTCAACAACAACAGAAACAAGCAACAAACAAGATCAAACAGAGAATTCTAGCCAACAGCAATCCAGAGCACGGTGGCAGTTTGAAGATGAAAAATTTTTAGTCCAACTTTGGGCTGACAATTTTGAGAAGCTCAAAAGCAAAGACAGCAGAAAAACATGGGAACACATTTCCAAGGCTTTGAAGGAAAAAAGGGGCACCACAAAAACTGTTGACCAGTGCCAAAGAAAAATCAAGCACTTGAAAACTCTTTACAAAGAAAGGAAAGACTGGAACAGACGGCAGACTGGCGGGAATATCCGCAAGAGCCCACATTATGATGCCATCGATGAAGTGCTTGGATGCAGAGATTCTATAACATGCAAGAATATAGAACAAATGGGTACGTCATCTCAAGATAACTCCACAGAAAGCAGTGCTGGAAATGACACTGTAGCAGAAGAGGCATCAGCTACCTATAGTTCTGCACCGTCACCTGCTGCAAGCACTACAAGTTCAAGCAGTTCTTCTGCGGCATCAAAGCGAAGGGAACGCAAGCGAAATAAGGGACGAAAACGTTCCACAGTGGTGGACAGCAACTCTGAGGACGATACCTTCAAGAAAGCCGGAAAAAGATGAATGAAGAGGGCGACCAGATGGCCCGAATCATGGACAACATGCAGCAGAGTCAGACGCAACAGCTGCAACTCATGACACAGCTACTGACGTCCTTTAATAGATATATGGATGCTAAATCGACAAAGAAAGAATAAACAATGTAGATATATAAAGAAAACAGTCCGATCGAACTGTTAAAACGTTCATGTTCATGCTCTTAATTTTTGAGTGTTTTTTTATTCCTGTATATTTATCATGCATATCTTTTACATATATATAGTGATTACACTTCTGATTATACTGTGATTATACACTGATTATGTGTGATTCTGCTTCAATATATTCCTGATTACAGGTAAAAACTTTATAATGGTGGATATAAGAGATTAATATAAACAAAAACTAATTTTGTACTTGAAATATAAAAAAATCATATTTTGACATGGTTATTAAAATGCTTTAAAAATCATTTCTTCTATTTGCTTTCTTATGTTGCTTTTGGGGGCCCAAATTTCTAACAATTTTGAACAATGATGGGATCACCAAGAAAAATCACAAAAATGTCAGATATTCCCACAAACATAGTCTTTTAGTAAATTTCGCACTTCATCTCCATCCCCCAAGACATCTTGGTTATCAGGAGGATCCTGATTGTCATCGTCGTCATCGTCGTCATCATCCCAATCATCATTGGCTTCTAAGCAAAAATTGTGCAGCGCAATGCATGCAATTGTGGTTCGGATAGCAAACTGCAAAGAGCTATCAAGCCGTTTTTGGAGAACTCTCCATCTTGATTTGAGTATTCCAAAAGCACACGTACTCGGGCTGTACTCAATTCCTTGTTAAACATTATTTCGTCAGGATCGTTTGTTCCCTCTGGAAAAGGTCTGATCAACCAGGCAGCATTTGGATAGGCACTGTCGCCAACAATGTATGGTCCTATCTCCCTTCCACCCATGTCTACTCGCAGAGCTTGCAAAATATTTCCCGCCTCTGCGTCGTAGTAAATGTCACTGTTTCTTAGTACCCGAGAATCATGAGCACTGCCAGGAAAACCAACAACAGCATAAATAAACTTTGCGTTTCCGTCAACTACTCCCTGCACAATCATATCGTGCTGCTGATAGCGACTAAAATAGTCCACAGCATTTTCTTTTGGAGCTATTATCTTAATATGTGTTCCGTCAATTGCTCCAGCAACATTAATTAATTCTGTACCAGTCTGTCGAAAAGTTGCTATAGAAGCAGCTGTTTCTGCAGGGGTAGCAGGAAATTTAACATAACGATGTCGGAGATCATACAGAGCATTGACAAAGTCTTGCACAGCTTCAATAACAGTACTTTTTCCAACATTAAATGCTGGACCAATCGATACATAAGTATTTCCATGACTTAACCTGTAAAGTCCAATAGCTAGAACTTTCTCTGCTGGCAAACAATCACGCATTCTTGTATCTTGCCTAGTCAAATTAGGAACAAGTTCATTTAAGAGTTCCTGGAAAGTACCTCTTCTTATTCTTAGAAGTTGCCTGAAG
Organism: Telmatactis stephensoni; assembly: GCA_029948255.1. Lineage (NCBI taxonomy): Eukaryota > Metazoa > Cnidaria > Anthozoa > Actiniaria > Isophelliidae > Telmatactis > Telmatactis stephensoni. Next base: position 69,023 of record JALIZF010000910.1, read on the forward strand.
TAGTCATCTGGAATTCGGTGGTCGTAGTAATGGACATCGAACCAAGAATTGCGTGGACGAGGTAAACACCAAAATCTTCTATTTACCCTACGACGTCGCCTTCGGCGGTCAAGAAATCCTCCAACTGCCATTAATCTCCTTCGACGGAGCCTAAAAAACGCATACGCAACAATAATCTGCTGTAGATTAAAGAAATTGAAATACGCCTGCATAAAAAAAACAAGTAAAAGAAGCAATTGCAACATGACGACCGAATAAAATGTATTCAATGATTTTGACGCCAAAAGTAAATTCGATTATTGGCAATTTGATATAACTGTGGAATTAGCATATGTCTGTGATGTGCGACCTTAACTATGTTAGTGTAATTGGATTATCTTATGTCGCTACACACTGCCGGCTCTATTTATGCCCCAGATATATGGATATAAGTCCTTGAGTGTGACCCAGCTCTTTGTGCAGTTGTTATTGATTAAATTTAATTAATATTATCATCCGGTTCAAAATAAAAACTATACTAATATTATTTCGATATGCATGATCAATTGTTTTTGTTTCATATTTTTTCAATATATGCTTAAATATTACTACCTTTGGGTCCATCAAAAACACCATTGGATCGCCTCTCAAGTGAGTTAATAAACTAAATCAATCTGCCAATGGCGAAGTAACTCGTGGATTGTTCCCTTTAGTTAAATTAGTTTTATTTTAGTTAAATTTGAATTTTGATATAGATAAATTAAAGCAATACATATTTTTTTTAAATGATAGATCATTGCTCTCACAAATTTAAACATTAAGTTTGGGCCCACCTGTAAAGCATTTAAAGGAATTTTTAGAGAGTCAGTTGGATAATTATTAATATAAAAATTAGGTACTACCTAATAGCGGAGCTCCCATTTCAATTCTTATAATACACTATACAAAATTACTCGATTCTGATTGGATGAGAGGAGTACAATTAAATCGTTAACGACAATCGTTAATTGAAATTTTGTATGGTGTATTATAAATCAAAAATCGCACGATCTTCTCGTACAATTCAGAATCAATAGCTACTCGTAATGTTTTGAAAACTCTCAAATAGGACTCGCCTAAAGGCTCTATTAATTCCAAATTGTACTCAAGATCGTGCAATTTCCTATACTAATATTTTTTTAATGTTCTTGATTCAAATGAATTGGGTTTCCTGTGTTAATTGCCTTATGTTGTAAAGGGCTTGAAGATTATGAAAATGAAAATTAAGGCATTTGCTTTGGTTTGTATATACTCTCACCCTTTGGTCTCCTGTGAATTGTATGGGCTCAGTAAGCTTGAAAGTGACCTTTATTATAGTATATTTTAATATTCAGATACACTGTCACGGATTTCATAATTGACTTTGTAGTGGTTGATAATTCTCAGGAATAGAAAGCAAAAATCTCCATTGATACAAAAAATTAAATCTTTTCAACATCCTGGATATTGCAGAACTACCATGATCCATGGAACTACATATCTTAATCTGTCTTTCTTCACTATATTGTGACATCTAGTTTTTTTGTGGTTCAGTGTTGTTGTTGTTGTTGTTGTTTTTTTTTTTGTTTTTTTTAATGACACACTATGTGAATACTTGTCTCTTCCAGATTACACTGATAATACAATTTAAAGTGATGATAAAAATAGCTGCTTGACACAACAAGAAAACAAGGAATTCCTGAAGTATTTTTAATTTGCATTTACTAGTAAGGTCTCATATGGGCTGAAGGAACAACTTCACTTGCTCAATGGTAAAACAACTCTAGTTTGCATGCAAAATTCCTTCTTTTTGTCCTGTCATTAGTCAATCAGTTTCATTAAATTCCAGACCGCTCCAAACTTGAACTGTATATACACATTATTCGGGTTAAAATGAGTTCAAAATCATATTTTTATAAATTTTATTATTAAAAGTATACTCAAAAAGTTCACTTTGATACAAAATGTCATTGTACATTTACTTGAGTGTTTGAATCAACTTGGCCACAGTTCAACGTGCATAAACGTTTATTTTTTCAAAGTCATCAATCCCAAATAAAAGATCAATGATCAAATATAGGTACAATAGACTTTTTGACGTCAGATTTTTTTCTCTTGGGGTCTTTACCTTGAATTGCTTTCCTTGTTGTCTTTCGAAGCGTAGTCTTCAGTCCTTGTTTCACACTCGATGCAGACGATTCTTAATTTTCAACTTTGGCTAGATTTTCAAGCAGCTTTACTGAAGGCATCTTCACGAAACGAAGAATACGCAATCCTTAATGACTCATTCATTATGAGAAGTTTTGAAGCTACGAATCCAACTAAAAAATCGTCCAACTTTGAAAATGTTCTCTGTGTCCTTCGTCTGGTTCGTCTTTCGATCAGTTTTTGAAACGACACCGGGCCTGAAAAAACAATTGAAACGTACGGTCTTTTCGCTTTAACTCATCAAGATTAGCACAGATTAATGATCATGAAAATCGCTAAATTTTTACAAGGTTTCCAGAATGATATTTTCAAGTTTTGCAAGTTAAAACTGCAAGGAAACTTGTAAATTTTCAGTTTTCAAAGTGTCAGCGCGTGTCAAGTTGACGCCAAAAATCAATCAGCCAATCAGCATTGCGACGTACACGGACGTACGGACGGACGTATGTATGTATGTCTGTATGTATGTCTGTATGGACGAACGTACAGCCGTTGGGCTTCCTGTGTGTCCATGAAAAATCAACTCGATGGGTTACCATTTTTTCTTAGGTATGGTGCTCCGCTAATAATATGAGCTAATGTAATTTTTTTAGCAAAAAATAATAGACTTGAGTACGAAAGAAGAAAAGAAAAAGATAATGAAGCAAAGAAAAAAGATAAAAAAGAACAAAATTCTATGTACTACCCGGGAGTCGAACCCACAACCATTGAAACTTGAGCCAGCAACAAACCGCTTGAGCTAATGAGCAATTCACTGTTTTCAAGGTGATATTTTTTATATATATTGCTAATATACATTTGTAACCCCCTTGAATCTGTTAAATATGTACAAATTATGAAAGAAGTTTCTCTTGAACCAAATATCGCTATGAATAAAATAAATTACTCCATAAAAGTACTCATGATAGCCACCAAACTTAAACTTAATACGCTTTTTTGATGCCGTTTTGGCCAGAGGGGCCGTAGCGGTTTGGCACGGCCAGTTTTGTACTCAAATATGATTTCGCTCGCTTTTTATTTCAACATTTACTCTCGTGCTGATAGAGTACAAACACTAAATGCTTGAATGGCTTGTTGATATTGGATTGGCGACGATTTTTGATATTGGACTTGCAACGATGTTTGTTGTTTGAAGACAGCGACTACAAACGGTCCCGATTGTTTTCACATCCGAGAATCGAACAGCTCAACTTGGAGATGTGACGAATTCCAAGCTGCAGAGGGAGCTGAGAGTAGTTCAGTACAAAATATGATAAGGAATAAGAAATTTCAGATTTATAGGCATTTTTGCCTATCTTTGCGGAGTGTAGACCCGTGTACATGTAGACCACGAGGTATAATGTTGAGGGTCGACATGTTAAATTGGCTTGTATTACCGATCAGTTTTTACCGAGCTTAGATCGTGTGCCTAAAAATTGTTGCTTTGTACACAAATCTAAAACAGCTACATTACGTTCAAAGCTTCTCGAGGCTGCTACACCAGGCTCGTATTAAACATGGTATATTTTCGTCTTGACTGATCCTGGGTTTTTACGGAAATTTTGATTCCTGAGCTCATATATTTTTAGAAATTTTTGATCCCTGATCCTTGGTGCAAAAAAACTGAGCTGATCCCTGATTCTGATCCAATGTCCCTGATCCTTGATCCCACCCATTTGATCCCTGAGCCTTAGCCTCTGATCCCTGATCCTGGCCATAATTTGGAGCTTGATCCCATATATCATGTTACGAGCCTGCAATATTATTATATTATAACAGAAGTCATCACCGTATCCTATTATTGGGAATAGGCCGGAAGTTTACAGGAAAGTGAGTGAGTGAGTGAGTGAGTGAGTGACACAATAGTTTACTACTTTATGTATGCAACATTCTAGTTAGACAATAGATAGATTGAATAGTGCCATTTCATGTTGTCATACACGAAGTACTAAGCTGACTTATTTGCATATTCGACCCCTCATAATAACTCGTGGATTTACAATCCACGAGTTAAAAATATAAAAATTGCGATAATTCTACTAATACTTTATGTACTAGGATAGCATGTATACAATTTGTCTGTGCATGTCTGTGTTTTGGGCTTGAAATTCATTTGCATATCGAATGCAAGAAATTTTATGTCGACACGAAATATTTGGCTGGCTATCTCTTTCTTCAAAATTATGTTAAAGTACCGAAATACTAAGACAACTAAAACATGACCAGTCTACCTACCGCTAGTGCGCTGAAGGCAGTCCAGATGGGAAAATATCGTGCGTCAAAGTCAGTAGAAAGTTGTGAGAAGGACCAGAACTCCACACTTTCGAGTAATATTGTGGGCGCTAAATTTATATGTAAGGTACGTTAAGCAGTGGAAGCCATTAACAACAAGTTACTGTGTAGATTAGACCCGATACTGGACCCGTTTACTGGAATGTCGTACTTTTTGCTCAAAATTCTTGAAATTCACTTTCAAAATTTGACATCTTAGACTGCACCCCCCAACAAATTTATTTAGTAATTCACTTTTTCCACGTTTCTTTCTTGCAAAACTGAGCTTTTTTAGTCCAAACTCGTGGTCCCTACATGTGATCTAAAGCATTTTTGTGAACGTGTTTCCAAGCACGTTGTTTGCATGCAAATTTCAGCGATGAATTTTTTGCTCTTTTATAAAATATAAAACGCTGCTTCATACGGCACAAACTGTATGCCTCACCATGTATAAAAATAGGTCATTAACTTCTAGATAAATGTTGCAGATTATAAAATATAGGCTATACCGAAATATGTCAATTTTAACAAGGCTTGAACCCGGCTGTAAACATTGCTTGAAATCATATGGAGGGACCAGGTGTTTCCACCAAGAAAGCTCTGTTTTACAAGAACGAAGCATGGAAAAAGAGTATTATTAAATAATTTTGCTGGGGGGCGCTGTCAAAGATGTAAAATTTTCAGAATGAATTGCAAGAATTTTGCGCGAAAAAGTACGAGATTCCAGTAAACATGGCTAATTATTCAACAATCAATGAAGTCCAGAGTACTCTTATTGGATCCAATTCACACAGTACCACATTGGTAATGACATCCATTACTAAATTTACCTTATACATGAATTCAACGCCAGCATTATAACTCGAAAGTGCGGAGTTCTGGTCCTTCCCACAACTTTCTACTGTCTTTGACGCGTGATATTTTCCCATCTGGAGTGCCTTTGATCTGGATAATTATCCACAGCGCACTAGCGGTAGGTAGACTGGTCATGTTTTAGTTGTCTCAGTATTTCGGGAGTTTAACATAATTTTGAAGAACGAGATAGCCAGCCAAATATTCCGTGTCAACATAAAGTTTCTTGCATTCGATATGCAAATGAATTTCAAGCCCAAAACACAGACATGCGCAGACAAATTGTATACATGCTTACTAGGATACATTTTGGAACCCAAGTGACTATTAGGCTACTTAACATTTTGTGATTCAAACAATTGATATTTGGTGGTCACGTGACCAACAAGACTTCAAAACGGAAATTTTAAAATGGGCTTGATTTATTGCTTTATTTTTAGATCTTTTTGGGTCTTAATATGTTAAGAATATATAGTCAAACAAGGTCTGGCCCAGAATGGATGACTTCACTGAAACAGTTAGGAGAAAAAAATGCATATTTGTGAATTTGTGGCTTGGCCACATGACCCTTTTAGGCCAATATGTCCTCAATGATGGCCAACCATTCTAGGCCAGGTTTTTAAGACCTTTACAAAAGCAATCTAATAACATGTATTGCACCAATCTGACCGGTGACTGTATCAACCCCATTTTACCTTAAAATTTCGAGATTTTCTAAACTACATATCTGGTCATGTGACCCACGGTATGCCCTTCTGGTACCGAAATTTTTTTACAACTTTATTGAAAACTGACTCTTAAAACACGCCAAGAAATTTGAAAAACAAGCAGTTTATAAAAAAATGGAGGTCTCACACAGACCTTAACTCACTTGAGCTGTTTAGAGATTGGGGGCAACAAAGCCATTCTGTACTGCCTGGCTTTCATCTTCAAAGTAAATTTTGATAAACTGTCTGTTGACCTCAGCTATTTGTATTATATTTGATCTAGTGTGCATGAATTTAATTAATATAATATTAAATAATTAAATTAATTTTCATGTTAGACATTTGTTTAGTGTGCTGATTAAGAACATCAAATTTGCTGACCATGATGCTGCAACAAACTAATGTTTCATCTTAGGTTGTCTGCTTGCAAACCAAAATTCAAAATTTGTCATTAATATTTTTAGCATTATTACTAGTATTATTATTTTTTATTTTTTTATTTCATTTCTGGCTTTGTAAGAGCATGGAGACCTTGCATGTATACATGCTCCAAATACTTATTATCATCATCATCATCATCATTATAATGATTATTATTATCTTATGAATTATTGCAAACCAAAATTATTCTTAGCATTAAATCCTATAAATTATTATTATTCATGATATTATGATTATTAGCTCAATTACTGGAATCCAATCTCTTGCATCATTCTGACTCCCTCCCAAAAGATAAAAAATAAGTCACTACCAGAACAGCCCCCAGATGGAAATTGACCTATTGGAAATCCGAAACCATTATCTCCCAAAAAAATGAATTGGAGAACATGTGAAGCCAGTTGAGGCTGTGCAGCTCTTCCTGGATATATTATATCAAGTATCAATCAAAATTCAGAAAATCAGAAAATCAAAAAACCCTTAGTTAAAAGCAAGCAAGCATCTTTAAAGCATTTGTGTGTCATTACCTCTCAGTTTTGTTCAGGTAGGGGTGAAATGCCTTTAAGTGTGAGAGGGGGTTGGAGATGCACACCACAAGAATAATGTTTGCAATATAGGGGTACAATAAGGATACATAAGTAGTAATAGAAGGTCTCTGTTAAGGGTATACCCTTCGGGGAATCTTCGGGTGTTCGGTTTTCCCGACGAGCTATCGATTAGCCCTTCGGGGAATCTTCGGAGAGTGTTCGGGAAGCGGTACTTGGGAAGTTGGGCATGGGATGCGCGCATGAGCAAGCAGGCGGTTCCCCACGCTGGGGCGGCGGCCCGCCCTGCGGGTCCCCGGCGCGGAGGTCGTGCCTGTCAGCCCAGCCCAGCACCCCCCTGAGGCTAGGCAAGCAGCAGCGGCCCCCCCATCTCCCAGAAAAAAGAAAAGGAACAAAAATAGAAAATGGAGACAATGTGTTCAATAGTGTACGCGTGAATCGGTTTATTGGTTTGCTTTATAAACCAAAATGAACAAACAAAGAACTAATATGTATCTAAAGTGTGTAAAAAAAAAAAGAATCTAAAAAGTGTCTAACTACCAGCTGAGATATGATGAAGTTCAAAGTTGTTGACTTCGAGACGACCATTCTTGACAAGATAATCGTACAATGTCAAGCTCGTGGTTTTAGAGAACTCGTAGCGTCGGTCAAGCCAGGCGTCGAGTTCTTGCGATCGTTGCTGATACATGGCCTCTTTGACGTCTTCATCCAAGTCGATTAATGGGTGTTGAAAGACCTGATTGCATCGTGCAAACATTCTCTCTGTCTTTTTGTGATCAAAGAAAGCTTCATAAGCATCTTCTACTTCTTGGGACAGACAATCTTTGATGACGGTTTGATACCAATAGTCGGTTTCAACAAGTAGAAAGTCGAAATCGTCTTGATCCTCATAAAATATGATGATTTTTACAGGCATGTTCTACTTAGATCATACCTATCCACTCCACTTGATCTTCTAAAGCTTTTACAACGTAGAAACTATTCTCTAAATGGCGATACAAATGTTTGGCACGTTCTCCTTGGAGTACCAGTTCGGAATGCTTGTCGAGATACGCCCTTTCTTTATCGTTCAAAACAGATGCGGCCCTAGCTGAAAACCCTGTGTAAGAGAAATGAGTCTTGGCGAGAAGATTTCCTTTCTTGTCCAAGATTTCGATACTTAGTCCCATAATACAGAACTACTGAGGATGTTCTCAGCATCAGCGTTGGGTGCAAATGGGGTGTACGGGAAGGAGTCCAATGTTTTCTTCATTAGAGGACGTGCTCATGTGTCAAATTGGTAGTGAAATTTGTCACACAGTTCAAATATAGTATCCAATGAAATCTCCTGGTCTCGATCTTTGTTGACACACGACCTACATTTGTAATTTCCAAAACTGGAGTGTAAGGTCTCGTTATCTTGTAAATTGAGTTGAACTGCATGCATCAATTGTACACGCGGGACAGAATTAGCACATGAACTGCATGACCATTGTTGTCCGATGCATTTTGGACATTCTCCACAAAAGTCTCGGTACTTCCAATCCTTGTTGTGAAGACGTGTATAACACAAAAGTCGATTGGGTTGAATAAAATAGTTCGTATCTAATTGAAAATACTTTTTTGGGATGGTGTTACCAAATTGAAGTCGATAAGCTGTAAATGAAGCGGTATCTTTTCCTAAAGCCATTAGGCAGTGCCAGTAATCGGTGGGGTAAAGTCACAAAGACGTTGACAATAGAAGACTAACGAATTTGCCAAGACGTCACGTAGCGGATCAGAATTTCTCATCTGTTGTGCTTGCTGTAAGATCTTGCACCAACTGATATAACTTCGACTTGGTAGCGCGTTTTCATTCCATGGTCGGTGTACCAAGAGAAAGATTGGAATGGGATAAGGGAACCCATAAGCTTCTAGAATGTAAGCATAGAGGAGGCGGATCATCCTTCCATTTCCATCTCCAAAAGGATGAATGGCTAAAAATTCCGACACGAGCCAAGTTAACAAATCAAGAAGAGCTTGAAAGGCTTGATGAGGGACGACGTGATGGAGATGGTGTTTAATATGAAAAAAGCGTGGATTGAAATGATCAATGAGCTTTTGCATTTCACATGGGACTTCCAGAGCATAGCGTAGAACACTGCCTTCAAATTCCACCACGCGCGTCTTGTCACTGTATCGTCCTACAGTACACTCACCATCTCGGTGCTTCATGAGTATTCGATGGACTTCATTCAATAAATTGTGTTCTAGTAATCCTGCATCCTTATCGCAAGTCAGTGGGTGGAGGTAAAGATACGCTTGTAGAAAACCATCAGCATCAGGACCTTGAAGAGGAAGGTCTTCATTTTCCATAGACCAAGAAACAAAGCGTTTGACGTGGCGATGAAGCTTCCATCGCTTTGGGTCATATTCCATGTTTGCGAAACTGAAAAGCTAGGGTACTGCGCGTAGTGAACAGTTCATAACAAATGAGGCGTGTGAGAGATGGGGAAACGTTTATTAGTAAAAAAATGCTAAAAATAGAAATGACATCACAATTCTAGAAAACTCTTTAAATTACAAACACGGTACTAAAATACATCGGCACAGTACTGACAAAACCCTTTTCGGAACCATTCCATGACACAAGATTGACATTCTAAGGTACAAGTAAATAAAGGCGGAGTTTGATGGGTACATCGACATGCTTGAAAATGTTTCCATTTTTTTTGTCCAAGTTCTTTTACATGATCATACTGAAACCATTTTTTGAATACCTTTTGAATGTAGTCGTGTTCAAGTTCTTGAAAGAAGTGACAGCAAATAAATGTTGGAAACCACTCTTCTAAACATTGAATGGACGATTTGGTGTTCCATATGGTTTCATGAGAAAAAGCATAGTCAAGTTTATGATCAAAGTCAGTGGGGAGATGTAAGTCTTGAAGCCACTTTAAAACTCCATATTCAAAATAAGCGTTGAGCTTGTCGTTGATGTGGTTGATATCGGTCATGGTGTGGACTTGTTGTTTCGGATTGTCTTTCGGATCTTCTTTCTACCAAACTGGACTTTTCGTAACGGTGGATCCCCTTGACAATTTTCTTGGATTTGAAAAACCCAAAACTCGTTGAAAGAAGGGACTGGAAGTGTGATCTGATAATCACATCCAAGGAACTTGTTGTGGAATCTCTCGTTACACTTCAATACGACTGTTTTAAACGGTACACACATGGAAAAAATTGGTGGAATAAATGGAATTTTTCTAACTTCAATATGACAAGGTTTCTTACAAAAACAGCAAAACGGATCAAGTTCTCTTAGTTCTTGTTCCATGGTGATTGTTGGGTTTTCGGAACGTCATCCTCTTTTATGGCCAGGGAAGAAGGCGGGGGCAGAAAGGGGGACTGAACTTCTTGCGGTTCCTTGTCTAGATCCATGAAATCACTACACCACTTGAAATATCCACACGAGGCATTAGGAAGCGGCACGGCACAGGCAAAGAAAGGACGATTCATATTCTCGCGCGAGTGACTGACGCACAGCTTGGCATACAGATTATGATAACACTCTGGAAATCGTACCATCTTTGGAATACGGTAGTCAAATGCCTTGTAGACAGCCATGAAATCCTCTTCGCTGAGTTTCAGGTTACATCCAAGGTTGATCTGACTCATTCTCTTCTCTCTTTCTCGGACATCTCGGATTTTTTCGGCCTTGGAGAGTTCTCCATAATCCACGGTAGTTCCACAAAAGTAGAAAACCTTCTTGTCTTTGGATGAAACCGAATTTCGTGCTGGTGTTCCACAAAAACACCAAGGTGCATCTCCAACCATGTTGATGTTTGGGTGTATTAGTTGTAAGACTGTTGATATCTTCTCAACACGTAACGTCTTCTGTGGTTTGTATGAAGGTACATTGCAATTTATTTCTAATCGTCTGTTTGTTTTGACTTTATTTACCTATGAGGACGCTGTGATTCGGATGCTTTCATTGGATAAAAATGATGTCATGTTTAAATTAGTATCAATGACATCATACGACGCCAATACCAAACCAAGGAACTACATCACCCCACAACCGCGTGATTCTTTAACGTTGAAGTCATACCGACGATGAAATTTTTGATTCAGATATTTAATATGAAGAAGAACCTCATCTTCTAGATGTTCCAGGATCCGCGTCATGGCCTTGTCATAGTTTTGAACTTCAGAATAGTAACTATTAGATTCGTATGTGTATTGACATAAACGAATTAAGTGTTGATACCACTGATTTTTAATTTCCAACATAAAAGATTGCATGTCATCACGTATTTTTGAGCTCATTTTGGTTTCTATTTATCCAAATGTTTGATCAACTTTTTTGTCCCGTATCCTGCGCCAGCTCCAACGGCTCCTAAGGCCGCAGCCCCAGCAGCAGCTTTTGCCGCTGCGACAGCTGCAGGTATCAAGGCCAATAATGGAAAAATTCCTCCCTTTTGTGTTCGTTTGATCTTTTGTCTGGTTACGTTTTTTATCAAACGAGACAGCCTTTGTCGTACTTTATTGGGAAAAGGATTAACCAGTGCAGGTAAAATGCCACCCCTTTGTGTTCGTTGTCGTCTTCCTCCACCTAAATGGTAAAAATATTTTCGATCTTTTTTTGGCACGGGAAAAGTTAAACCACCCTTCTGTATTTTTCCTCCTTTTTGTTTCTTGCTGGTTGTACGTCGTGGAGGCATGCTTTCTTTTCCTCTATGGACAACTTTGTTATAAATAAAGACGCGGCGTCTGATTATTTATAGTCTTTTTTCGACCAGGTGAAGCATGAACACCGCAAGGGGAATTACAAAGTCTTTAAACGTATTCATTTCCAATGAAATTCGAATTTCAATGGAAATGTTTCAAAGGTTTACATGCCTCTTAGATCATGAATACTTGGTCAAAACCGATTCAAACTGCGGTTGGGGGCATGATTTAGAGATTAAAGACCTTTTGGATGATATTGTACAGCAAATGTCTAGCTTGACCAAATCACTGGCTATGCTCAAAAGACGTTACAACACCAGTGTTCAGTCTCAAAAGACCTACCGAAGGTATAAAAGTGATGAATTGGTGTGTGATGGGGATACAGTTGAAGAAGGGGAAGATTGTCAGTAGTCTATTATGCGCCATCAAAGTGGAGGGAATCTCTTGACAAAAGCTCTTTTAAACCAAGTGTCAACCCCGTTGATTAATGGATCGGTCAACAGAGTGGAAAATACATTGAATAGTATTATTGGTCGGAAAATCAAAAACAAGACCTTGTCAGGACTATTAAAGAACCAAGTCAGGTCCGCTACTCCATTTTTGAAAGATTTTGTCAAACAGTTGGTCAAGAAACAAAGTGGAGGAAGACGTCGTCGTCGACGCCGCCGCCGCCGCAAAAGATACTAAAATTAATTTTTATTGACGTTCAAGAATTTTCCGGAATGTTTTTATCTGTATTAACACTTGGTTGGATGATGTGGTGGGACTATCAGTTATCAAAGAAGTACGATTGGTTCAATGATAATTTAGTATTTGATCAACAAGAGTATAAAAAGCAACTTTTATACCATGCCATTTATCGGGCACTCATTTCTCCGAAGGAAAGCAAACTGTGAAGACCATGGAACGAAAGGCTCTCTTAAAAAGGTTAGTGGACACCAATGGAATGCTATTGCACCATTTGGAAGAACACATTCTGGGAATGATGGGGAATGGAAGTAGATGTCAACCCCACGAAGAAGAAATGATTCGGAAATACGTATTAGGATTAAAAGAAGTTCACAATGGGTTGGAGTGTTTCTTGGTTTTCAACCAGTCTCAAGAACTTCAGAATGTCTTACATGGGATGAATTTGAAAATTCCTGGAATCGACTTTGAAACTTCCTCCATGACCTATCAGACGATGTCCAAATACCCTAATCTGATTTCACAACAAGAGATTCAAGAAACCATGGTGATTCCTAGTTCTCAAGTAAAAGAACAAATGGAATGCTCCCCAACAGCACAGGTAATAGAAGCTCTACCACCTCCACCACCTTCCAATGTAGAGAACAAAAAGAGAAAAAGAAGGAGATCCAAGAAAGATGTGATGCCTCCTCTTTTAGATATGAAAAAGATCAAGGAACAAGAAGTAGCAGTGATGGAAGGAAATCTCCCCCCGTTTCCTGAAGTCCCTCCCACACCCTGCAACGAGACATTTAATGTGGAACAATTTTTCCAGTCTTTGACGGAGAATTAAAAAAAATGTAGTCATTAAAAGATCACTGAATTGTAATGATTATGAAATGATTTTTATTCAAATAAATCACGTCGAATTTGTACAAGAGGTTGTTTTACTGTTCTTCGTCGTTTCTTTTTTTTAGGACTGCCTGTGCCTTTTTGTTTCATCGTTCGTTTCAGGGAGAATGTCTTACTCGCTTCTTGTTCAGCTTTAGATTTGAGATCCATGGCTGCGTCAGTGGTTCGATCTCGTAATGCTTGCTTTAAATCTTTCCCATCCAGCGCATCTTGCAACACTCCTTTAGCAGTGGACGTTGCGGTATCTACAATGGCTTCCTTAGCCCGCTCCATGGGTGCTTTTAAAAACCCAGGGATACTTTGAAATCGTCGTGAGATACCTAGCCCCCCACTGCGCCAATTTTTTCCACCTTCTTGAGGGTGATACACAGGAATCATTCCCCCCTTTTGAGGAATGTAGACAGGTATGTCAAAATTTCCTCCACTTTGTTCAGGGACGTAGACGGGAATATTCATGCTTTGATAAATTTGAGTGAGAATGTAGAAACACCTGTATTGTCTAGATGGAGAAGTTCTCCTTGCTCGTTCTCAACGGTGATGTCAATAGTCTGAAATGAACTCACACCAATGATTCTGTATTTAAGGTGTTTAGGCTCAAATACGTAATCGTGCGCGTTTCCATCTTTGTCTGAATTTTCTTTCAAAGGTATAATATTGAGTAAAGGCTGATCAATATCACCGATTCTGATAGGGTCCAAAAGAGAACAAGTGATATGGGCCGTCGAATTGAACATTTTTTTACTTTTTAGCTGTAAGTGCACAAAACCAACACGAGTCCAGTCGTATGCCGGTTGGGGTAAAATTGATTTTGAATAAAAAGCTGAGGGCGATGATAACGTTTCGTGAAACAGATTTCTTTCAGAGGTTTTAGTATGCGGTCCAATGTTAACAGAAGTACCACATTTAAACAGGCCATTACATAGTAAGTATTCACAAAATATTTGCTTTCCACGAGTAAACTGAACAGCTTCATGTTCTTGAAACCCTAGAATGTCATTGAGGCCTTTTGTAAAACTAACAGAGAAACTCAAAATAGATTCACTCCAGAGTTCACATCTGAGAAAGGTTCTTTGAGCTTTCTTACTCCATTTCAATTTTAGTTCAAAGAAAGGAATGACCGTACGGCGTTGTTTATGATAGTACGTAAATGGTGGGAAACGTGCCTTCTGGAATTTCAGATCATATTTAAGAGGCTCAAACCCAAGTTGTTCAATAAGTTCTAGATCTCGTAATCTTTGAAACCCTGGGTTCAGGTTTGTAACAGTCAGAAGCCGATTTTGTGGATCCTTATCATTTTCCCATTTTAATTTGAATCCAAGTTCTTCGAATTTGTTTAGAAAGGATTTCAAGCTTATCATTTCATCGATTGGAAAGACATAAGATTTCCAATTTGCATCTACCATTTTCCCATTATTCCATTTTTCTACACTGATGGTTCTCAGACGTTCGTCGGTAGAAACTCCATGACAAAGAGCTTGAGGTAAAATACCTTTAGATCCATCAGCACCCACAAAATCCTTGTGTTTGAGTTTCTTTTTTAAGACATTGTTCACATAGTCAATAAGCGTTTCCAGTGTGCTCCATTTGGTATTAGGAATGTCAATTTCCAGTTCTCGCGGCGATTGGAACTGATCCTTCTTAAAATCATATGGAATATAACTCAGTCTGATTTTTTCATTGTTTCGAGTGATGACATTAGAAATACTGATAGCAGGTAGCGTTGCCTTGGTGAGAGCCACTTTCCATTCATTTGCTTCCATTTTAATGATCGAGGGGAGTTGAGCGGTGAATCGATTGGGAGTATTGTTAGCAAAGTAAATTTTGGACTGGTTACTCAATAATGTCATATCCATACTTTCTTTTTGATGTATTGGAGTAGGTCTAAAATGCAGAGCAATGTATGTTGGAGAATCACGAATGAAACGTGGCGTCTGTCCTTTAGTATTAACAATCTTGAATCCAATGTGATCGAAATGAGATTTAGCTACACGTCTAATATATGGATGGTACGATTCTTGATGACGGACATGGGAGTCAAGATCGGGAGGCACCCATTCTAAAAGAGGAAATTTATCATGGCCTACTAGCTCGTATTCAATAACATCGGTGTAGAGGAGCAGGTCTTTATGCGTTTCTGTAGAACGCACCTCAGAGCAAATAATAGACTGAACAAAGACTTCCCATTGATCTTGTAAATTCCATACTGCAGGAAGTTGAACAGTAAACTCGTCCGCTGTGTTGTTTAAAGTACGAGGATGATGAGCCACTCGTTTGCTGCTACACCACTGGTAAAAGGGTCGTGTACTCACATTCATAGTGACTCGACTCGACTTGCAGGAATCCACTCGTTGTATTTGTCTGGCCAACCTTTATACTTTACCAACACCTCCTTTTGATTGGAATCAGGATTGGTTCGTCGGTTAAGTATCTTTTCAATCTTAAACCTGATGTTTGCCTGTTCTTCTTCAGTTACCTTTTGCATTTCTTGTTCATAAAACGTCCCCTCCAATGTATCTTGTCCGTCGTAGTCAGCAAGTCGGTAATAAGGGGGTGGTCCAGGGTCACGTGATCGGACTTTGAACCATTCTTCGGTCCATTGAGGTAGATATCCCTTTTTAAACAGCGTTGCTCGAAGACTAATTCGTACCACATCCCCCACTTGAAATTTAAAATGGCGGTGTTCCTTTTGTCGAGCTTCTTCACGCACGGATTTCCAATCTCCATATAACGTATTCCACACTTCTTGTTCGTTTTCTCTAGTTACAGATGCAGGAGTACGATTAATGGCTTGATGGATAGAGTTATTGTAGGAGTCAACAATGTTTTGAATTATATCCACCCAACGTATACGATCCTGTTTGTTGTAAAATTGCTTCCATAATCGTTGCTTGATGGTTTTTTGAACTCGTTCAGCAATAGCTGCCTTGGTGGTAGAATGACCTGATTTTAGAACCGGTGGAAAAGCATAACGTCCCAATAACTCTTTAACATCTTTATTATAAAATTCACATCCTTTGTCTACATAAAGCCATAATGGTGGACGATGACCTATTTCAAGTGCTCTTTTTACAATGACCTTATATCCACGAGTGGTTTCTTCTCCCGTCTTATTTTTCAATGGTTCGATCCAAAGATAACGTGAAAGTACGTCAATAACCACCAACATCCAGCCATACCCTTTGTTGTCTTTCTTATGCCAAGTTAAATCCGACAAATCTGCCTGCCATTCGGTGTCTACATCACTGACTACAAATTGCCGACGTGCGTATCGTTTAGGTGCCGGGCGATGAAGGGCGTAGGTCGTTTGTGACTCTAACCACTTGCGCATCTGTGTTTCTTTCTTTTTCAGATCGTCTTGCTTGTGCTTTTTTCCCTGTCTGGCTTCGTTCATTTCGTAAGCGATCCAAGAGGAGGCTCCATCGAGAGCGTAAGGGTGGTGATTTCCTGGTTCGAAATAAGAACGATGCCATGCGTCCTCCTCTTCCAGTTGTCTTTTTTTCGCTTGGAGTTTCTTTGATGACTGTTTTCTTCCTCCTCCACATTGAAGATCGTCGTTTGAATCCATCGAATTTGGTGTTACAACAAGAACAGGTTATACACGTTAAAGAACCTTCACGATTGACTTCAATCGGGTGATTTGCTGAAGGCAATAAAGTCTGCACTACCGAAGCAAATTGTCCCATTATATACGAAATCACTGACGGAACGGAGTCTTATATGCTTATATAGGATTCTTTTCTCTTCGTTGTTAAGATGGAAGTAAAAAGATACGACCCCAGATGGACTACACCACTAAATATTTTAGTATCCGGACCGTCAAAAAGCGGGAAGACATGGTATATTGCTAAATTGATCAAACATTTACCATGGCTTTTAGATCGTCCCATGAACAAGATCATTATTTGTTATGCAGTATGGCAGTCAATGTATGATGAGTTGACAGACCAATACGCAAACATAGAATTTTATGAAGGATTACCCAGCTCACCGTTTGATCTATTTTCGACTGAACACCGTCCAGGACTCATGATTTTTGATGATCTCATGGGGGAACTAACAGACAAAGAAAACAAGAAAAAAATTGAGCAATGGTTTAGTCGCGGATCACATCACCACGATGTCTCGCTTTGCGCTTTGATTCAAAACCTCTTTCCTAAAGATATGCGTACGGTATCTCTCAACGCACATATAATCATCTACTTTCCCAACCCTCGAGATCAATTACAGTTATCTACTCTTGCACGCCAGGCTTTTCCAAACCATGGTGAACGAATTAAAAGAGCATATCTGGCCATCAAAGACACTCCGTATCATCCGTTAATCCTGGATTTTCAACAAAAAACACCTGACGAATTTCGTGTGCGCACTGGTTTACTGCCTGAAGAACTTCGTTCCCGTAGTGAACCTTTTTCTAAATTGTATCTATGATAATAAAACATTCAGTACACAAGAAGACGTGTAATAATGACATGATTTTAATAAAATAGTAGAACAAATGATACAGTTTTTTTTATTAATCGTTTTCACAGCAACATCCTTGGCATGGATGGCCAAGAGGTCCTACATACTCGTCTTCAAACTGAGTTTGTATTTGGGAAGGGATCATTTCCTGACAAACAAATTGGCATACAATTTTATCGTTAGTTTTAGGTGGTCCGGGAAAACTATCATTAAAGTTGCTTTGAGTAATGTTACGTGTACGATGCCACAAATACGAAAGGCAGTAGTGTCCACACACGTAAGTATCACGACTTTGTAATCGAGGTGATTTTTGAATTTTAACGAGCTTAAAATGTGTTAGAAACCGTAGTCCAGGATAACGTTGAAAAAATTCACTACTTCCATACGAATCAAAAACTTCAATTTCTTGACCGTTGTAGTACATGCACAACCAATGAGAACCAGGATCTTTAATCTGGTCCACGTTGAAAACCATCCCCCATGGAAAACGTTTTTTTGGATGACTCCATTGCTTTAAGAATCGATGTGCTTGATCGGACGCCATTGTTCCCATATACTTGTAGCCATTTTGTACCTTGGACCCATTTGGCGGGTAAGAGGCTACCACGGTGATTTGATGAGTGCTCAGTTGGTTTCCAGCGTTCATCTCTAGTAAGCATACATCATGCTCACGTTTTTATGTCCATCAATAATCATTTTGTTTTCAAATTCTCCATAACAAATCACTGTAGTATTGTTGGCTGTTTCAGCTCGGAATTCCATGTCAATGTTTATTACTCCGAGATTTTTACTGTAATCGTATCCAAAATTTTGGCGTCCATCTGGATTGAAATTGTAGAGAAGGAAATAATTTCCATTGACGTAGTCGTCACGAGATAGTCCAACAGATCCTGATTCCATGTTTTTCCCTGTAAAAGCATGGATAGTAGCGTATCCTTCTAACCGGTCGTGGGATTTCAAATAGAGGCGTTCATATGGAATTTCATCTCCATTACAAGTCACCCGGATCATTTCTTGTCCCATATCACAAAAGTTAAAAGGGTTTCGATCATAAGCTCCTGTAAATGCATTTCCTCTTTGAAATGCTATGATCATGTAGTTTGGCCGATAGCCCTGAAAAACATTGTAAAAGTTGGAACGACGTCTTCCGTTGGGAATGGTCATGGTAACAATACGTGACGTCATGCATGGGTAAATGGCCATATACTGGTTGTTTAGCATGTGGGACTCATTGAAAAGATGAAGATCTTTTTCTGCCTCTACAAAACGTACGTGCATTTTTGGGCTGTCGGCAACGATTCGAAACGTCGGGGCTGCGATAGTACCTTCAGTCATAAGAACCAACTTAGGCTCATTCCAGCGAAGTTTGAATTCCAACAAACATCCTGGGGTTAGATATTTTTCACACTGAAACACATCAATAATAGGAGTGATAATAAACTTGACTTTTCTTCCTTGACAACACCACTGGTGCCGTTTGTAGGCTCCATGATTACGCCATTTTCCTTCATACAGTTTTACCATAGCTTTCTGTACATTGTTTTGGTTCACAGTAGGATCAAGGTCTGGTAGGGGTGAAGGATCCGTATTGTCAAATCGTCCCGGTGTATCGGATGCCCATCCTTCTTGAGACAACTGCCCCTTTTTTTCTTCTTTACTATGATTAAACAATCTTGTAATGTATGCTTTGATGTGATAAGACTCGGACGTCTCTCCCACACTTTCTCCATTAATCTTTAATTCGAATTGTTTAATCAGTGAATGACCAATGTTGTTCACAGGAAACACTTTATCACCATTTTGCAATAACGTGCTACCATTACCCAAAAATTCGACATCGTATTCAAATAAGATCATGGACATATCAATCCACGAGCGAGAACGTTCTACTGTGATTTGAAGCGGACTTATGGTTGCATTCGTGGGACGGTATATTTCCCATTTTGATTTTTCTACAGACGTGTCGACAGGTGGTGATTGAAACAGTTGACCCAAATGTCCTTTAATGATTTTTTGACTTCCGATCGAAGCAAGTCCACTCGTACCTGTTTTTCCTCCCGTCTGAGCCATGAGGGCGAAGAAAATGAACTCACAACCGAAATACAAAGGAGCTATTTATATCTTGACTACGTCGGGGTAAACAGTTGTTTGCGTTTTGGTTTTTTCCGTAAGTTTTCTTTACGTGTGTAATATTGTTGTATTTTCTTTTCAGATTCTTTGATGGAATGTCTATTTTCGGGTGTCGACGGCTCTTTCCTCAATGTTTGGATTTTTTTGGCTTCTTTATTGATCATGCGTTCATAGGCATCTTCGAGCTCCCCCCACACTGATTCATAAGAGGGTGGATGAGATCTGACTTCTCTACCAGGTAAACTAGACGATGGGGGTGTTGACATTGAAGAGGAAGGTGGTAATTTGGTGATATTAGATGTAGATGGTTGAGAAATGGGAATTTTGGCTACTTTCAGTTGTTCCCCTTGAGCCCTATTCAAAGAGCTTATCAAGTTAATCTTCTCAGATGAAGAAAGGTTTGGGTCGTTTAATGTTTGACGTGTCCATTGATCCAGCAACCCAATGATAGAAGATTTAGGATTCTGTTGAATAGTTTGTTGAATAGCAAAATTTTTCAGTAAGTCATAGGTATCCATTTCTCCTTTAGGATTCATTCCAATGATAGTGCCACCCGATTGATTTTGTTTCTCTTTATTCTTCAATTCTTGTAGTTCGCTTGTAATTCGATCCCACAGTATGGCTGGAACAACGTAGGCTGTTTTGCTATCTTTGTCATTCATTTTGTAGTAGGCACAATTTTTCGCCCTTTAGAATATAGATATGTCGGTCTTCCTTTTATAACCACGGGAATGCCTGAAACAGACCCCCCTATTTGATGTTTAATCTTAAAACGTGTAGTCATTGCTCCTGGCCCGTTATCGTACGAGTATCTGCTATTAAATGGATTGGTCACCACACCATAATCTACAAACGATGGGCCTAAGGTTCCTCTAAACGCACCGGAGTTCTTACTGGCCTTTTTTCTTCCTCGTTTACCCATTTTTGTCTTTTTTAGCTATGGCTGCTTTAATAATAGAGTCTAGTTCCTCTTTATCGGATGCCGACGTAGACGGGGACGAAAGTTCTTCTACCGTTGAAAAAGAAGAATCTTCTTGTTGTACTATCTCTTTCTTTTTCTTCTTCTTCTTCTTCTTCTTCTCAGTATTTCCTTTTATTCTTTCTCCGAGAGCGTCTACACCCTTACTTATACCCTCCTGTAAAACAGCCTTTCCGACTGATTTGACATGAGGTACCGCTGCTTTGGCTAAAGTTTTCAACACTTTTCCCGCCAAAATTGCTCCACTACCCCCCCTCTGTGTTAGACATCGACGTATTTGTTGTGGAGTAGCGTGACGAAAGGCAATATTGTACAATCGTCTCTTGATTTGTCTCGGAAGTTTAGTTTCGACAGGAACCTTACCGGATAAAACAGCTTGAGCCAACTGTTGTATGGCCATGAGGTGTTCATCAGTGCTATGTCTTAACAAGGGCGTAGCTTGGGAAGGATGACATATTGCTAAAGATCGAATAAAACTTTTACCATCACTCATCATGACATTTGTTGCCTCTTGAACTTCTTTAAGAATTTTAGATATTCTGAAATGTGATCAAATGTGTTCTGTCCTTTATAGTACCCCCCAGTTTGCGAAACGGCCGTTCGTCTGGCCTTGCTTTTTTGACTACGAGATTTCCGTTTTCTTTTTGTCGGGTGATGTTTCAAAAGCTCGTCAGTGGACATAGTCTGTAAATTTTTCATTTTGGATTCCCCCTGCCACTTTGTTTGCTTTGCTAGTTCCTTAACAAGTTCTGCTGTTTCTGGTTTTATTTCTTCAAACCGATGACGTAAAGTTTTTAATGCATGCAAATAACTTAACTTTTCTTCCAATGTTAAGTCTTCTATTCTTATCCTAGAAAAGTCGAGTCTTTTTGCTTCTTCGAGATTTTTCACATCTTCAGTCCGATTCAAATATACATTGAGATTTTCGATACCATTAGATATATCACCAGTTCTAGTCTTTGAATCGCCAGTTTCGTTTTGCAGATCACCAGTTACATTTTGAAGATCACCACTTTCATTTTTCAAATCGCCAATTATCAACTCAACATCACCACGTTGAATGGTAGAATCACCAGTTACTCTTAAAGTTGTTGGTGATTGAATCAAAGTTTGAAATATCAAGTCATTTATTGATTTGGGGTAAATAGCTGTTCCTGATGCTAGCATTATATCGTCTTCAGTTAAGTCAATTAGTTGAGGTATTGAATGAGAGAAATCCATTTCTTTCTTAATATTGATTTCAAATGATTGAATTATATTGAGAACAGGTCTTGATATAGTTTAGTAAGATGGCTTACCTGAAGTAAAGGTAACGCGCTAGTAACCATAGGGTAATGTACTGATTCCATCATCCAACAACCGTCTTTTATTGTAGACAAATTGCATGGTCTTTGTTGTCGAAACTGTCTTTAACTGTTTCGATTTTGTATCTCGTACAATGGATTTGTCATATTCAACAGGAACTTTGTCTAAATCCATCTCTAATAACTTTAACATTGTACTCATTTGAAGAAACTTTTCTGTTTTTGGCATTAGAGTCATTCCTTTGCACTTGACAACTTGATCACCACTTTTGGTATTATATGCATACGTTTTTGGGCCTAAACTTACAAATTCTGTTATCCAATTTGTATTTGGATCTTTGCATTCATCTGACCACATACCTAACAAACTTCCAGTGGGGATCACTTCTTCGTCAGGATTACGTGTGATGTAGATTACGCTATCTGTATCGTGATATAAAACCCTTTCATTCAA
This sequence comes from Telmatactis stephensoni, assembly GCA_029948255.1. Classification (NCBI taxonomy): domain Eukaryota; kingdom Metazoa; phylum Cnidaria; class Anthozoa; order Actiniaria; family Isophelliidae; genus Telmatactis; species Telmatactis stephensoni. The sequence goes on from JALIZF010000910.1 coordinate 91,609, forward strand.
TTTTGAAAGGACTTCGTAAAGCCGCAAACGAGCAAATGATGTGACAAACGATGCCAGTACTACATTTCCATTTGGGTTGTCCTCGACGGCATCATTCATCTTATTATAACGCACCTGTGCAATATTATCATTGTTTTCAAATAGTAAAACATTGATGGTTTCTACTGTTTCATCGTTAAGAAGTGCAAAATACCGGGCGGGGTCAGTTATGTATTCCGTCTTTGCTTTAAATGGATTTTGACCAAATTTTCCCCACAAACAATTAAGATCGAGCTTTGCTATCGATCGTAGACCAGGATTGACTTTGATGTCTTGTTTTTGTAATTGAATTCCATAATCTCTATGCACCTTTTGAATAAATTCATTTTGTTGTTCTTCAGTCATGGACTGTGAAGGCCAACCAGAAGCTTCAATTTTTAGTCGTAGGTTTTCTTTGATGTAATCACGAAATAAATCATTGCTGCGTTTTTTGTAATGCCATATTTCATGCACTTTACTAATTTTGTAGCCCTGCTTTACCGCTTCCGTTAATTTCCGCTGTCGTCCACACTCCAGTTAAACAGCGATCTTCGTTTTCGTGTAGGCAATATTCTGTTTGATTGAGTTCCATAGCACACGTTCTACAAAGAGTAAACATCAATTTCGATTGAATTACTTGAGGTAAAACAGGAAAGAAAAGTCCACGGGGTGGAACTACAGTACATTTGACAAGTCCGAACCATGATCCATCATAAACTTTTTGAATGTCTTGTAACTCTGGTGCAGTTCCGCAAAAGATTTCTGGATGTCCAATAGGGAACTCCTCTTGGTACATCACACTAGGGTATAAAGAAACCACATCGATGTAAATTATACGATGTACCGGATCCGATACCAGAAGCAAGGGATCAATACTTTCTTTATTTGTTAATGCATCTTTCGTATAACTGTAAAGACAAATCGCGTTAGTCCTTCCTCCATGAAGCCCCTGGCGTGGTAAGATTGGACGTCGAGCTTCTAAAGCAGAATGGTCCAAAAAGGGGAGATATTTCTCTCTTTCCGTTTCCCATTCATGACTCCACTTTTCCACTACCTGGAAACCGAGTTCTTTTAGACGTCGTGTGCGTTTACAGGTTTTTTCAAAGAGATCCCCCATCGAAGCTTTTTCTATCGGGTGTAACTTTAACCGGTCTTTGTAACATTTTTCACATCCATGCCAGAAACATCCGTGATATTGATATACAACCCCATTAATTTCATCTATCCCATCCACTTTAGCATTGTCAATAACCTTCTCACCGTTAGAACTTAAAGCAGTTCTCAAGTTTAGTGTGGGGGATTCAACTTGTAATGCACACAACCATTCCAATGCCTCGACGCTCGCAATATCTCTTCTTCTATACCCTAATGTAGGTACCATACCTATCGTGTTGGGTTTCAAAAAATTTTTCTTGAAAATAGTTAAACAAAGATGCGCAATCGTTGTACATTCATGAAAAGGTTCTACATTAAACAATGAATAGTAAATGGAACGAAAACGTAAACATCCCATCATCAATAATTTCGTATCTTGTACACAGTATTTTTCTAGTTCTTTTTGAAAGTCAAATACTTCTTCTTTATCCTGTTTTTCTTTCAACCATTTTTCACATTCTTTTCTTTCTTCCTTGTCTTTCATGTATTCTACTCCATAAAATTCTTTCTCCGGATAAGGCCCAATATAGTTTTGATTTTTCAAAGTAGAAAAAAAGTGAGGGAACCACCCTTTTTCTTGATTTGCTAGACCAAAGGTTTCAGGAAACTTCCTCAATGCTACCGGAATAAAGCAGTACGAATCTTTGAATGTGATTTTGTTGATAGACATTTGCATAATTTTAGCACCTTCAAATATGCAAGAAGGACGAAAAGACCGATTTACCAGCCATTCTAAGATTGGATACGAATCATACCCTTTAAAATTGTGGGCAATAAATACATACAGTGTGTGAATGGGATCACTTAACACCCACTGACAAAACTCATCAATAGTGTTAAAAACTTGTAAACGTTGTCTCCCACAATTTCCTTTTTGACAAGGGTGTGAGAAATCAATATCCTCTGAACACATCTGACAGCATTTGATGGCCACCACTTTGTTCACTACATGAGATCCTTCCACACATCTAGTTTCAAAATCAAAAAAACAGTACTGAAATGCTTCCTCTGATGTTTCATTAGTGATTGGTTGGATGTAACAATAGTGTGTTTTTTGATTGACGACTTTTTTACAATATTTACAAGTGGAATGGTAGCATTTATGACAATCTTTTAATGTCTTCAGATGTTTTTTATCTTTCTGCCATAAGTCTACTGTTACCATACAGATTCCACACCGTTGGTAGCGTTGACATGTTGTATACCCGTGTGCGTTAGTTTGGTTCTGATGATAATTAAAACAAGCTTTGTTCCAAAACACCCCATGACAAATTTGGCATTCACGATTATATGGTTGACGTGTACCGTAGTGATCGATTTTACTTTTACAACGAAGACAGGGTCTTGTACACCTATGCATTTTCTTGTCTTGAAAACCTTTTTCACATTCTGTACAATAATAAACTGTCCCCAACCATCCACTCATGCTTGATATGTATTCAAAATGTCTGTTTGAATAATTCAAATAAATGCATGGTGGTCCATGTCGGGGGACTCCCCGCTGCTGACTACCATTATACACAATACATCTTGAATTTTCGTCGTACACCTTTATGATTGCCGTTTTCTTTAACTGAATCTGAAAATGTATCAGTTCCGGAAATCCACAAGTTTCATTCCAATATTCTATTAATTGGTTAGTTGTATACCAGTCTTTTAACGTTTCATCGTCAGGAAGAGTGCCATTGTTTAATCCTGTTAGGATTGCTCTTCCTAAACAATTTCGTTTGATATTGCATGTGACTTTGGAACGTTTCCTTTCTTTCTCTCCACCTTGGACCTGATAATGAGCCCTCTTTTTACCACCTTTGTATCCAGGCATGCTTCCTGTCTCATTACAAGTGTGTGGAGTTTTGCGATTTTTCTTAAACCCATGACCACACCGATAACAAAAAGTGGCTCTATGGTCTGTAGAATACAACCGTTCAGGGCGAATCACTGTCAATAATCTATCTCTCCATATATAAAATACATAAGCCTGTTGCCATTCTTGTGACATAAATATTTTTTTATCACCATCTTTCTCGTTCTTGATTACTAAAACAGGATGTTTCAATTCCACTTCGTCTTGTAAAAAAGTCAACAGTTCTTGCCAAGTTATTCCTTCTCTCCATTTTAATTTCTGTTTAATGTTTTTAGGGCCAATGTTAGTAAGACGAGATAATCCAACAATTACATCCTCAGCTAAGCTGTTAGATTTGGATGGAAGAAACAGCCATCCGTTATCAATCAATCGTTGAATCTGTTTATCAGAGAGTGTTTGATGAAGTCTCATACGTCCATTTCCGTAAAACCCCTTTGTTATTAGCACTTTGATCGTCACATTTCCCTTTAAAAGCCATTCCTTTTTAGATTGTTGAATTTTATGAATCTCTTCTTTAAATTGTTCGAGTCTCTGTTGTATAGAAGAACCGATATTAAATGAAAGAAGAACTGGTTGCGTGAGGTCTCCGCCATTAATTTCAAGCCCCATCCAGTCTCTATTTTCTACTTTTTCGGCTTGAAAAACAAGCTCAAACATTTGATGAAAACTTGTCAACATCCTTTGTATTCCCACGTCTAGAGTGACTTTTTGTGGGTCACGCAACTCGAATTCGTACGTCACTATTCGAGTACGAAAACGGTCGTTTTGACGCAAAAGTGTTCGATTGACCAAAGTTAAGTTGTTGTAGTTCTTGATTAAGGTTCCAGCTCGTTGTTGAATTTCAAACTCATCGTAGACTCTATTCAAAGTCTCGTCGTCAACCTCTTCTTCATAATAATACAGTTCTTCCAAAAGTTGACATAAGTCACATAATTCTTTGTCGCTAATACCATCGTCAATAAACTCTTCCATCGTGAGTCAACAGTTGTATTGATTTCAACATATGAGCTCAACTAACCAATTCGGCGTTCTGGAGGTTTATTTAACACTGAGGTTGAGGAAAATGTTTCCACTCTGCCTCATGTTTTTAACCCAATGAAATGTTTTTAAAGACATACATTTTGAAACATAATTAGCATACGATTTCAAAACATAATAAGCATACTTGTTAATCATTAAACAAACATTAAAACAAAACAAACAAACAAACAAACAATCAAAAAAAGGAACATCTAGTCAAGAGCTCGCTCTATATCCTTAGTTATTGAGGGATCACGTAGTGCGCTCGAGAAGACTTAATCAATTTCTCATATAAATAATGAGAAAGAAAGCCAAAAACCAAAATTAGTTCTTAGCGTCTTCCTGGCAAACGTACGCAGCTGAAAAAGTCACGGGGCATTGATAAGACACAAGGTCTCATTCCCTCGACATTCCCTTATCTGTGTCTTTCCACCCTATTTTTCAGCTGTAAAAGGATAGAGCTCGCCCAACAGACTAAATGTTAGTGTCACACAATCAATCGAGTTCTTAAATACTCTCTGAAAGTGACGTCAAAAGCAAAAAATTACGTCATTTTCTAATGACGAAAGCAATTTGTCATTTCCAAAAGTGACGAAAGCATTTACTTCATTTTCAAAACTGAGTGACGTTCATTTAATTACTAATTAATTCTTTTCTACAGACGCTTTATTATTATTATTACAGAGTTATTTTTCTAGAAGGACGCTATTCTAAAATAGAAAGATAATGGACGCGGATTCAAGTATTTACCTAACTAGATTTGTTTTGCCTTTGGTATCTAGGCGGCGTAAGCACAGTTCGCTGGTTCCCAATGCTCTTTGGCCATCTTAACACGTATTACCATGTGCTGGAGTAGTCAATTTTCTCGATCTCTATAACACTGCCCTACAATGTTGTAGAGGGAAGTAATTGCGTTAAATGATTTTCATTTATTGCTTCAATTTGTAGAAAAGAAGAGGAAAAAGGATGTCAAAAGTTCATTTGCTTTCAATGAATCAATCTATCACTCGCCTTAAACTTATTATGTATAGCTCAAAACAAAGGAATGATTGATTGGTTAATTTAATGAAACGATGCTAACTTGCTGTTTGGTGCTTGGTTTCTAGGCAACTCGAATCCGTTTCACTGGTGTTCGATGTTCTAGTTTCGATAGAATACCAGCTTGAGAAAACTTGAACAATTCTCTTTTAATCAAAACGAGAAGACATTCACTGAATTCAATTCAATGTACTCTCATTGACTTATCAAAAACAACATATATTGCTATTTCCGTGGCATATATGGCAGTTATCAAAATACCCCCTCCCCCACCCCTCCACCCCAAGAGTTCTTAAATACTCTCTGAAAGTGATGTCATAGACAAAAGAATACGTCATTTTCTAATGACGGAAGCACTTTGTCATTTCCAAAAGTGATGAAAGTATTTACTTCATTTTTCAAAAGTGACGTTCATTAAATTACTTCAATAGACACGTGTTTCATTTACTTACTTCAATAGGCACGTGTTTCTTTTCTACAGACGCTTTTTTAAGATAATGGACGCGGATCCAAGTATTTACCTAACTAGATTTGTTTTGCCTTTGGTTTCTAGGCGACGTAAACACAGTTCGCTGGTTCCCGATGCTCTTTGGCCATCTAAACACGTATTACCATGTGCTGGAGTGGTCAAATTACTTGATCTCTATCATGACATTTCACTACAATGTAGTAGAGGGAAGTAATTGCGTTAAATGATTTTCATTTATTGCTTCAATTTGTAGAAAAGAAGAGGAAAAAGGATGTCAAAAGTTCATTTCCTTTCATTCAATCAATCTATCACTCATTTGCTTTAAACTTATTATGTATAGCTCAAAACAAAGGAATGAAACGACGCTAACTTGCTGTTTGGTGCTTGGTTTCTAGGCAACTCGAATCCGTTTCACTGGTGTTCGATGTTCTAGTTTCGATAGAATACCAGCTTGAGAAACTTGAACAATTCTCTTTTTAATTAAAACGAGAAGACATTCGCTGAATTCATTTCAATGTACCTTCATTGTCTTCTGATAAAAAAAATATATATATATTGCTATTTCCATGGTATATATGGTCGTTATCAAAACACCTCCCCCACCCCCCACCCCCCACCCTGTGTTATAAACTATAAATATGATGGGTGCTTGATGCCCTCGCTCACTTGTAACAACCATTCGAAGAAGAAGGAAGCAAGAAAAAGTCAAAAGGAGAGTTAAAAAGGTAAAGAACCCTGACTTCAAGTAACTTTTTAGCTTTTTTTTCCATTCCTCACTGATTTTTATTATTTTTCTTTTAGAGTGATTCTGAAGAAAAGTTATTTTCAAGACAACTATTTTCAAGGAAATAAAGAAAATTTGACCTAAAGAAGTAAGTTTTGATCGATCGTACCATTTGAATGCTTAGTTTTGATTTTTTTAACAGATTTTGAAAAAAACATGTATAAACTGTTTTTTCCACTTGGTATGACCGCATGTATGCTAACATATCATTTATCTCTTTTCAAAAACTTTCTTTACGATTAAAAATGTTGATTACATTTTTTTCCTCATTTTCAGTGTCTACTGAACAGCAAGACCAACAAGAGCAACAACCCACAGTTGAACACAATCCGCTGGGGCATGCGCAAGAGCAAAATGATAATGATGAACAACCCACCCATGGCCAACCAGAAGTGATATTAATTAGTGAGGAGGCCGCAAATGATGACGAGGACATGGATCTAGACAATCAGATCCAGAAGGCGAACACCATGGTGAGTCAGGCCCCCTGTGTCATCTGTTTTTCTATTGAAGTGGAAAAATTTGATGTTAGTGGAAAAAGAGTAAAAGATAAATCGTTTCATCGGTTGAGTTGTTGCAAAAATTTTATTCATACCTATTGTTTGCTGAAGCTAGAAACGTGTAAATCAACCAAAGATTTAATTTGTCCCGTCTGTAGAGCACGTAAGGAAATCTACCCAACGTTTTTAGTTCATGCGTTGAATAATTCTCAGACAAATGTATATGCACTTTTAGAACCAGATGAATTTATTTCTTTTGAAGTCAGTGAACTTTACGAGTACTGCTATCCCTTAGAAATCATAGCAAAGGAAATCAAACAAAGAATTGAACGCTTGTTGACATCAATGTAAATAAGGTTTTTTCTTCTTCAGATCTATTCCTTTGATAACATGGTGACAAATCGTCTAGAAATGTTTCACCGAGAAACCATGCGTTATTTAAACTTCCTTAGATGTCTAACAAAATGTACTGAACTCATTGACGATGGATATAAAGACATAACAAAATTAGAAGAAATGTTTTTGACAAAAGGGATAAGAGTCCATAGTCTTGATGACGAAGTGGAGCAGTTTAAAAATTTGTCAGAGCTTTATGACGTAAATCTTGAGGAATTACACGAATTGGCAGATAAGTTCTTCACTAAGAATAATGCTGATAATTTTCTCTTCTTTTTTGAAACTCGCTTGAAGTCCAGTGACAGCTTTAAGAAACATAAATCTTTGATTCAACAACTTTAAAAATACGTGTACCCTATTGTTTACATTTTTAGATTGGCTTGGAAGAAAGTGTAAACTTATATGGAAAGTTAAGATATAATTTACTATCAAGGAAAGTTTTAGCATTGCTTAGAATAGTGTGTTATGAAAATTCCATTTCACCAAAATATTTAACTCATCTTCTTCGACTAGAATGTTTTTTGATTGAATTGATGGAAGATCTTAAAGACAGTATTCTAAAAGGGAGAACAAAAATAGAATCATTGACAGGTTTTACTCGATTAAATCGATATCTTGAATCGACCGAAGATAGAAACTATGAAAGTTTTAACTAGGTAAACCATTTTTCCTCCCCCGCTTCCTCCTGATGATGATTATTTACATACTTTTGTACTTGTTTTTTTAGATAATGATGGAAAAATATATAGAAGTGTTTGGATACATTACATATGTTTTAACGTTAAGGCAATCATTAAGCATACTTAAAATTACTTGTTATGAAAATAAATTGTCACCACACCATTTCCGTTATCAACGTAGAGT
>JALIZF010000888.1:0-100390 GCA_029948255.1 Telmatactis stephensoni
AGAGCTCATTTGATCACGTTTTGACCCCCTCTCTATATACAAGAATCCTTTTCAAAAACATTTGAAATTCAATTGAGAATACAAACACAATGTTTTAATTAGTGAACACAAGCTAGCTAACTCAAAAAGGAATCTGGTAAAGAGAGGGAGTCAAAATGACAATGCCCTTGGGCCTCATGTTGTGCTCAAATTTTCAATTGGAACTAAACGCTCTCTTCAATTTCTAGATATTAAGAACTTGAAGTTTAATTAAATTCTACAACTGGAGCAAAATGTAAACATTACATAAGCCTGTTGTGTATATAAAACAGTTACCTCCTCTGGGAATGTCAGTGTCAATAGGATCCAAGAAATCAATAGCTTTATCTAGTTCAGCCTGCAGAAAGAGTGGAAGTAATTATAAATTACATTCACCATAAAATGACTACTGGAGCAGCAATTTTATAGAAAGGTAGTATAGTCAAAGTACCTTTACATGTATGTATAGCCTTAGCTTACTCTCACCTTTTGAAGCAAACTCTTCTTCATAAAAAGAACTGGGTCTCGGAAATGGAAATATGATGATAGTTTACCAGCATCAGCCACAGAAAGCCCTGTTTTGGAATTACACATTGATTTAGGTAAAGTAATTCAATTAGCAAATTAGCGTAGAAAATTTGTAAAATAATGTTGTCAGATTGCCTATTGATTGCCTATTCATTGACTGATGAAGCTGTCAGTCATTAACTGAAACATCTTATTTATTTTATTGATTGTAATTTTAAGTCAGAGAACTAATTATTTTACAAATTTTTCAACTGCCTGACTGCAACTCCATTTTCAATAGAGTAGATTTTGTATGAATGTGAAATACAGCCCTGCATGGTTACAACAGGAATTTCAAAGGTTTTTATATGACAACATGGCACTGACAAGGTCACAGCATGGTGTGGTTTGTTTCACATGCATATGAAAACTGCTTGTCAAAATCTTGTAATCTCACAGTCAGAGATGTCCAATGATCAAGTAATGGAATGCCACATGTTTGACAAATCAAAGCCTCTTCCCATCCAAGATCATTTCTGTCATGCAAGCAGGGAATTTTTTTCTGTCAGTGAGATACAAGTAACAGAATAATCCTCTGGATTTGCAGGGATGAGCTTTTTCAATCCCAAGGAAAAGGATTAAAGATGCTGAAGAAACCAACTAATATTGCCTCAATCACATTGCCTGTGATAATAAAGCCCCTATGTACATGTCCCCAATGTAACTCACCATCAAAACTTCTGTTCTGTTGAACTGCAGCAGTAGCTGTTCTGATATATGCTCCTCGTGGAGCAATCCTTACATCATAGTCAATGGCTTCTATTGTTGTTGCTAGTCTGTCCTCCTCTTTGATCAATATCTAAAATTACAATTGAAATGACAGTTATACAAATCATTTTGTTTTTGACTTTGGGTTTTAAGTTGACTGTGCAGCTTCTAAGCAAAAGATTTGTAATATTTTGATCCTTATTCATGACAAGCTATAGCTTGCATCCACCCCTGTTTACAACCCCTTTCATTATTATCTGACCACAGAAGTTGCAATACCAAAGTACAATGGCATTTTTCACTACCATCAATCAAATAAGGCCCGGTTCACACAACGACATAAGCATAAGGGTTTTTTTACTGGTTCACATGTGCAACATAACGTCATAAGCATAAGCATAAGAAAATGGAAAAGTTTTGTTTTCTTATGCTTATGACTATGCTTATGTCGTTGTGTGAACCGGGCTTAATAATCAGTTGGTACCTATTAAATTTTTGATTGATGGTAGTGAAAAATACCTTTTGCATGCTGGTATCTGAACTTCGGTGGTCGTGTAATCATGAAAGGCACTGTAAAGTATCCGATGTATAGTGGCCTTAGGTACCAATAAGGGTGAAATAGGGGCGACCACAGCTCCTACTGCACCCCCACCACCCTCCCCTGGAAGTACTTGTAGGTGTAATGGAAGGTCATAACATCAGTTTTGAGCTTTCAAGCTAAGGTGTTCGTTACTATTTACCAACACACATACACACAAAACCAATTTCAATTTCTTTACCGTGTTTTCCTCTTCGCCTCCCTCATTTTTCTCGCCTTCTTGATTGTCCACTTTCACAGTTTCAGTGTGTTCATACTCATATGATGGATCCCCTGTAAAGCGACCTTTCACAAAAGAGCACTCATTTCTCATTTTGTTTGTAACTACGGGAAGTAGTCCCCAGTGGATGCAATCTTGACTGTCAACAAAAGAAAATAATATCAAAAAGTACATTCTGTGATATATCAAAATAATATCTAAAACAGCGCTAAAACATGCAAACGTATCTTGAAGGATATATAAAATACCTGTACAATGTTTTACGGTCTTTGAGCTCGTCTTTTCCGACTCCTTGTACGATAAAATAGTCATTCTTTACTCCAAAAATCTTCCCCCAAAACACGACTCGAGCAAACTTGTAATTATTTTTCGAAATAACTAAAGACGACTGTAATGCTGCCTTTTGCTCTGTACTCAAGATCACTCCACTACTTCCAACGTAGTCTACGCTCATATGAAGGCCTTCTGAATCCATTTTATTCGACTGTAAAATCGCACAAATTTGAGTTATTCTTTCTTGTCTTGTAGTATTCACCCCTTCTTTACTGTGTTGCTCGAGTTGCCATGGCACTAGTAAGAAGCCGCTGACCAGATATCAAAGAATTAGAATGAGTGCTATGATTGGTCAAAAGCGCACGAATCAAATTGTTGATAATAAAAGTCTCAAACAGTGACGTTGCAGCGTAGAAAAGTTTTTAGAAACTTCGAAATGGCTTCTGCATCAATTTTTGATCCTTCGTTGCTACATTGCGAGGTGCTTTACAACTGCTGCTGTTTTCAGGCAGTTATGGACAAAATTGTTGTGAATCTCTCGAGTCAATTTGATCGCAAGCCTCTTCAGGAAGATATGGAGAAGAAGATCGAGAAGACTTGGCAAGAAAGAACATTACAGTATCCATCGCTTTACAACGGCACCAAATTTAGGCTAAACAATGTTACCATCACAGGTGACTGTCTTCTTTTAGATGTGGGAATGACTTGTTATCGTGATTTTATTTGTACAAACTTGAATCCAGAGCTACGAGAAAGTATTCGAACTTGGGGAAGCAAGAACTATGGGAATCCCCATGCATGCTTTGCTGATCCTATAGGTGTAAATGGATTACTTTTGTCGAGTGACGATGAACTTGTATTCTTAAGAAGGAGTCGAAAGCTGTATGAATATCCAGGGATGTTCCATTCTCCCGGGGGCCACCCTGAACCAAACGTAAGTAAGAGAGAGTGTGTGGAAGGGTGTCAACTAGGAGGAAGGGGGCAAGACCCCCCCTCCCCAAAATAAACTAAAATTGGGATGGGGTTGGGGGGGGGGGGGGATAAAAGGGGTGAGGGCAGGGAAGAAAGAGAAAGATAAAAAGGTAAGACAATGTGTTCAGAAATACCTGCGATCAGGAATACCATGAGCCTTTTGTTTTGGGGGCTAATTTGAATCAGCCCATAGATCACTATAAAGATGTCTGCAAATTTACAAAACTAAAGATACAAAAAAAATGTCTGCAAGCTCTTTCAGTTAATTTTGAAATATTTGTGACTTTCTAAATATTATTTTGCTATCCACACAAGATATTAATTTAGCCTATGTACAGCCATTTCCCACCCTCCCCTATGGGGAAAATTAAGGAAAAGTAGAGAAATGACCAGGAGAAATTGTACTGGGTAAGACGCATGACAAATTAACACTATACTAGTTGTCATGTCATGAATATAGAAAGATATAATTTGTTACATTGTATCATTGTTATTCATAATCTTTTGAACTGGGCATCATTTTTCAGGAAATGAAAAATGAAAACAATGAGGTTTTGGAACTTAACGACATGGATTCAAAGAAAGTGCTACATGAAATTTTTTACTCCATCCAGAAAGAAGTTAGAGATGAGGTAAAAATTTAAATTTTTTTCCATGCTTTTAATTTTTGGTAGCCATGTTATGGTCAAATTGACTGGCAGTGAAGATGTCAGACTTGTCTGGTTGCTTGAACAACTCAAATAAACTTTTGATAATATTTAATAAATGGCCCAATCGTGCTACAATCAATATTACAACCCTTTTAAGAAAATGAAGAACCCTGCAGTTATTGCATGCTGGTCATCCAAATAAACTTAGTCTGAAGGCACTTCTGTATGTTACAGTCTGTGCAATTTTTCTGCATCTTATCTCACAATGCTGTTGCTAAACAAGTTGCAGCAAACATTATTGCAGGTACAATTTGCACAATGGCAATAAAAACAACAAGCCTATATTGCTTCAAAGCAATGATGTTTCGGCCCACTCAAAACCCTTTAGATTCCTTTACGAGACTTGGAGTTCTAACTTGCAAAGAAAAATGTAAACTGAAAATCAAATTTGTTCATTAATATCAGCGGGATTCATTGTGACTCAACTAAGCGGAAAGTTTTTAAGCAATGTAGCAATGCAGCAATGCAACAAACCTCGATAAACAGCCTTTAGTTTAGGGCTGTAAATCCTGCAAATCCGTGTGTTTTAATGACAATTTTGCCATAAAACTTCCAATGACTATTATAAATAGAGCGTAAACTCATTCATCGAGATTTCTATGATTTCCTCTCATGCCAGATTGGCTAATTTCACACAAGTGATGAAAAGGGCGTGTATGATTGTTACAAGTTCTATTCCCGACCAATCAGAAAGGGGTGTTCCCACGGTCAAATAAACAATAGATAACACAATCTTTGCAAAACGTTTTAGCGCTTCCTTTCATGCGATTGGATGTCGGTGACAGGCACGTCAAATATCATTTGTTGGTAGGTTTTCACCAACAATTTTTTAATAGACGTGAAAAGAATGCGACATATAATTGGATGTGTTATAAAAGTATGACAGCTAATTTACAGACGAGCCAAAAATTATGGGTTAGCAAACCAAACACAGTAACGTTTCGGCCTGAGGGCCGAAACAAAAACATTACAAGTGGCTGATCCAGTAGAGGGGCGGGGGGCTGATGCCCCTCCTTTCATTTGGATCCATTTTTTTTTTCTTTTGAGAAAATTTTTGAAGGAAAAACAACCATTCTTATGCACACAATAGATCCGATAAAATAATAAAAGTCATTCTAAAACTTATTATTTGTAATGCCATTGTGAGACAAGTCAGAAAAAAAAGAACTGTGTAACAGCAATTAAGTTAAGGCTTATAATTGTGTCACTGAGATCTGTCCCATAGTTGTGCCATATAATATTATGTAGTTTTGCTCATGGCCATCAAACTATCTGGTTGTAGGTCAATGTTCCCATTGAATCATTGAGTTGGCCAGTTCTTCTTGGAATACTTAGGAATGAGCAATCAAGTGGGCGACCAGAAATCTGTTTCCTTTTAAGGTAACTAACCAGAAACACATATTTATAATTTATTGTGGGGGAGGGGAGATAAGAAAATTTTACCACTTTAATCAGATGATGATCCCTACACACAAACATATAGTTACTTAACTTGATATTAACATTACAATTAGTTGAGAAAACCTCTCAATGTGTTAACTAATTACCTCTCTATAGTTAGGAGACCATTTTATTGGCATTGATTGACAGGCTGCACACCCATGGGACCATGATTTGGTGTCTACATGTTGTACAAAATAACAGCAAGTTTCCACAACAGTTCAGATGTAGCCATGCACTTTCAGTGAAGTGTCATGCAGGTTTTACTGTGGAAACGGTGTGGTTATGGTTAATATGGTTATTATGTGGTTAAATAAATTATTTTGACCTCATCCCCAATAATACGAACAAATGAACAAGAAACGCTAATAAGGAATCTTTTCTTGAAGTTCAACCAACATGTCTGCTGTGACATCAATTGAAAGTCCCAGCAATTTAGATGGGTGGGGTTGTCATGTGTGGCCAAGCACCCATCACTTCTGGGAGGTTTTTTTTTCAGATTTCTCCAAAAGTACTTATTTTTCTTTCATGTTCCCAGATGTTCACTGTCAAGTAAAGAAATCAAGACTTATTATGATAAGGGTGGACCTGAAGCTTTTGAATCATGTGAAATAGCATTCCTTGCCGTGTCTGTAAGTACTCAAAGCCAAAGGGTAATAATTTTTACTTAAATTACCCTTCTGAGTCCTGCCCTTAAATTTGATCTGCTAACTCCCTTGGTTCCCACTGAGAGAGGTGGATCACGGATTCAGGGGAGTGGTTGAATGGTTAACCACTACCTTTTTGGAGACGTGTCCCTATAGCCATCCACTATTCCAAATTCCTGGATCCACTTTTGCATATGGGACTAACAGAGATAATTGAAGAAGGGAATTGAAGGTTTCATTTATTTACACTTCAGCTTTCCTTACTTTCTCATTGTTTATAATCACAGCTAAACAGCTTGGCTCTAGTACTTATTTGTTGATGAGACTAAAAGAAAATATTAATGATTTAATGTCATTTCTGTGATATTTCTGTGCCTTTCACAAATTAAAAGCTTAACATTTTGTTTACATAATTTATTAAGTAGCCTTGTTATTTTGCAGGAACTTAAAGAACAGACTCCGTCTTACAAAGTGACAAGATTGTTTGATGAAATGGCAGCAAGTGCAAAAGCCACTATACGATTCTTCTTGCAACAATCTTCTTGCAACCATAAATAATTTAATAGTTGATTCATGAAGAACTACTTGATGTCACCAAATCTTGGTTAAATAATGATAAAATGTATATAGTACACATTGTGAAAATTAAGGTATCATCACCAGGAGCCAGATTGATTGAGGAACTGACACCAGTTGGGTAATCAAATTTCAATGTGGATAAAAGTGTAATCATGTCAGAAACAGTTATCAATATATTATACAATCAGTTGCCAAGCTTTCCAATGTAGTACTCAAATGTGGGGATTTCCTTGTCTACCTGATCAATTTTGTGACGAGGCGTCTTATCAGAAACAGTATGCATCAATATACTAGATGGTTGCAAAGCTGCCCAAGAACAAACAGAATGAACTAAGAACTATTATTGAGTTGTCCAGAATCACCATTAGATACCATTGGTGAAATATGTTTTACCAATGGTGTCTTTTGGTAAATTTCCACAGGAAGCCCATGCAAATGTAATACAAAAATATATAACTCATTAGCTGATAATTTCCACAGGAGGTCCGAACAAATGCAATACAAAATGTGCATCCCATTCTGCTTGTGGTATAATTACATAACTACCTTACATCACATTTATCAAATACGTGTCTCACTCTGTATTTTGATGTTGTGTTAAAAAAAAAAAAATTTTTTTTTTGGGGGGGGGGATCAACAATGGCGTCTATTGGTAAAAATCCACAGGGAGTACATACAAATGTAATACAAAAATGTATAAGTGTTTCACTCTGTAGTTTCATGTATTTGGTTAAAAAAAAAATTTCTGGGGGGGTATTGCCAATGAAACCAATGGTACCATTGGTACCATTGGTGACCATAGAGGCTACAAAAAATGACATTTCAAATGGTGAAATAAGTCATATTGGGTATCCTGTGATAAGTGTGGGGCTTGAAGGTTGCTGAATGACTTTGTCTATAATGGTGAAATTAGACCATTGGGTATCCTGTGTTGAATGACATTCAGATTGAGAGATGCAGGGGCTTGACGGTGTTCACCAATGGTACCAATGGTACCATTGGTAAACTGAAATCACCATTGGTAAATGACTTTGTCTAATGGTGAAATTAGACCATTGGGTATCCTGTGTTGAAAGGCATCTAGAATAAGAGATGCAGGGGCTTGACGGTGTTCACCAATGGTACCAATGGTACCATTGGTAAACTGAAATCACCATTGGTAAATGACTTTGTCTAATGGTGAAATTAGGCCATTGGGTATCCTGTGTTGAGTGGCATTCAGATTGAGAGATGCAGGGGCTTGAAGGTGTTCACCAATGGTACCAATGGTACCATTGGTAAACTGAAATCACCATTGGTAAATGACTTTGTCTAATGGTGAAATTAGACCATTGGGTATCCTGTGTTGAAAGGCATCTAGACTAAGAGATGCAGGGGCTTGAAGGTGTTCACCAATGGTACCAATGGTACCATTGGTAAACTGAAATCACCATTGGTAAATGACTTTGTCTAATGGTGAAATTAGGCCACTGGGTATCCTGTGTTGAAAGGCATCTAGACTAAGAGATGCAGGGGCTTGAAGGTGTTCACCAATGGTACCAATGGTACCATTGGTAAACTGAAATCACCATTGGTAAATGACTTTGTCTAATGGTGAAATTAGGCCATTGGGTATCCTGTGTTGAAAGGCATCTAGCTAGAATAAGAGATGCAGGGGCTTGAAGGTGTTCACCAATGGTACCAATGGTACCATTGGTAAACTGAAATCACCATTGGTAAATGACTTTGTCTAATGGTGAAATTAGGCCATTGGGTATCCTGTGTTGAGTGGCATTCAGATTGAGAGATGCAGGGGCTTGACGGTGTTCACCAATGGTACCAATGGTACCATTGGTAAACTGAAATCACCATTGGTAAATGACTTTGTCTAATGGTGAAATTAGACCATTGGGTATCCTGTGTTGAAAGGCATCTAGACTAAGAGATGCAGGGGCTTGACGGTGTTCACCAATGGTACCAATGGTACCATTGGTAAACTGAAATCACCATTGGTAAATGACTTTGTCTAATGGTGAAATTAGGCCACTGGGTATCCTGTGTTGAAAGGCATTTAGACTAAGAGATGCAGGGGCTTGAAGGTGTTCACCAATGGTACCAATGGTACCATTGGTAAACTGAAATCACCATTGGTAAATGACTTTGTCTAATGGTGAAATTAGGCCATTGGGTATCCTGTGTCGAATGGCATGTAGACTAAGAGATGCAGGGGCTTGAAGGTGTTCACCAATGGTACCAATGGTACCATTGGTAAACTGAAATCACCATTGGTAAATGACTTTGTCTAATGGTGAAATTAGACCATTGGGTATCCTGTGTTGAATGACATTCAGATTGAGAGATGCAGGGGCTTGAAGGTGTTCACCAATGGTACCAATGGTACCATTGGTAAACTGAAATCACCATTGGTAAAAGACTTTGTCTAACGGTGAAATTAGGCCATTGGGTATCCTGTGTTGAAAGGCATCTAGCTAGAATAAGAGATGCAGGGGCTTGAAGGTGTTCACCAATGGTACCAATGGTACCATTGGTAAACTGAAATCACCATTGGTAAAAGACTTTGTCTAACGGTGAAATTAGGCCATTGGGTATCCTGTGTTGAAAGGCATCTAGCTAGAATAAGAGATGCAGGGGCTTGAAGGTGTTCACCAATGGTACCAATGGTACCATTGGTAAACTGAAATCACCATTGGTAAATGACTTTGTCTAATGGTGAAATTAGGCCATTGGGTATCCTGTGTTGAGTGGCATTCAGATTGAGAGATGCAGGGGCTTGACGGTGTTCACCAATGGTACCAATGGTACCATTGGTAAACTGAAATCACCATTGGTAAATGACTTTGTCTAATGGTGAAATTAGACCATTGGGTATCCTGTGTTGAAAGGCATCTAGACTAAGAGATGCAGGGGCTTGACGGTGTTCACCAATGGTACCAATGGTACCATTGGTAAACTGAAATCACCATTGGTAAATGACTTTGTCTAATGGTGAAATTAGGCCACTGGGTATCCTGTGTTGAAAGGCATTTAGACTAAGAGATGCAGGGGCTTGAAGGTGTTCACCAATGGTACCAATGGTACCATTGGTAAACTGAAATCACCATTGGTAAATGACTTTGTCTAATGGTGAAATTAGGCCATTGGGTATCCTGTGTCGAATGGCATGTAGACTAAGAGATGCAGGGGCTTGAAGGTGTTCACCAATGGTACCATTGGTAAACTGAAATCACCATTGGTAAATGACTTTGTCTAATGGTGAAATTAGGCCATTGGGTATCCTGTGTCGAATGGCATGTAGACTAAGAGATGCAGGGGCTTGAAGGTGTTCACCAATGGTACCAATGGTACCATTGGTAAACTGAAATCACCATTGGTAAATGACTTTGTCTAATGGTGAAATTAGACCATTGAGTATCCTGTGTTGAATGACATTCAGATTGAGAGATGCAGGGGCTTGAAGGTGTTCACCAATGGTACCAATGGTACCATTGGTAAACTGAAATCACCATTGGTAAAAGACTTTGTCTAACGGTGAAATTAGGCATTGGGTATCCTGTGTTAAGTGTTTGGGATTCCTGTGGTATCAATTGCTCCGGCTTGGCTTACCACTGGTACCAATGGTACCATTGGTAAACTGAAATCACCATTGGTAAATGACTTTGTCTAATGGTGAAATTAAGGCATTGGGTATCCTGTTTTGAATGGCATTTAGACTAAGAGATGCAGGGGCTTGAAGGTGTTCACCAATGGTACCAATGGTACCATTGGTAAACTGAAATCACCATTGGTAAATGACTTTGTCTAATGGTGAAATTAGGCCATTGGGTATCCTGTGTCGAATGGCATGTAGACTAAGAGATGCAGGGGCTTGAAGGTGTTCACCAATGGTACCAATGGTACCATTGGTAAACTGAAATCACCATTGGTAAATGACTTTGTCTAATGGTGTAATTAGACCATTGGGTATCCTGTGTTGAATGACATTCAGATTGAGAGATGCAGGGGCTTGAAGGTGTTCACCAATGGTACCAATGGTACCATTGGTAAACTGAAATCACCATTGGTAAAAGACTTTGTCTAACGGTGAAATTAGGCATTGGGTATCCTGTGTTAAGTGTTTGGGATTCCTGTGGTATCAATTGCTCCGGCTTGGCTTACCAATGGTACCAATGGTACCATTGGTAAACTGAAATCACCATTGGTAAATGACTTTGTCTAATGGTGAAATCAAGGCATTGGGTATCCTGTTTTGAATGGCATTTAGACTAAGAGATGCAGGGGCTTGAAGGTGTTCACGAATGGTACCAATGGTACCATCACTTTTTGGATACAAGTTCTATGTGGTATCTTAATAATGAATGGGCAATTGATCGTAATGTACGGTGACAATGTGACTCGTACTTCAAAAGAATAACGTTTGAAATTCCTGCCGTAACCGTACTGTGCATTGCATTTGATGTCGTCTGAATAATTAAGCATGGGCTTACATAGACTTTAATGGGCTACGAACTTTATTTACAAAACGTAAACGGAGTGGCTATCCGTTACCCGTACGCGAACTTCTGTTTTCTATTCGTACGGTAGTCAAAATCATTTAAGCTTAGATTACTCGGTGATTCTGTATTATTTCAGAAACAAAATTATGATGGCTTTGTTAAGATGGAGTAAGTGATTCTTGTTAAGTTAAACTGATTCAGGGTATTAATTATACGAGTCTAAGCTACACATTTGGCGAACGTCTCACGTCGCGACACTTTTCAACTCAACTCAAATGTCAAGCTCTCAAAATTAGGACTTCGATCATGTAACAACTTTAATAGTCTTGTATATCAGAAGAAAAGGTTAAAAAAGAGACACTTTTTGTTTCAGACTGAGTTTGAAGAACTATTTTTGCACTCATTTCGGCGAACGGTAGCGGATTTCAATTCGCTATTCGTACGGGATTCTAGCTAAATTATGATTGATTTTCACCGTAATTTGGTATTATTTTATTGGACGAAGATAGGATTTCTTCGTTAATTTCTCTGTTTTAACGTTTTCGTCTGGTATGCAATACTATCAAAGTTGTAATAAATTTGATCGAAGTCCTAGTATTGATGTGCGTGAAATGCGGTCGAGTTGGCAGTCTAAGTTATGCACTTATCATTGGCTTCCCCGTGGGTCGACCCCCGGGACACCCCCGGGGAATTGTTTTTTGTGACAAACAAAACTAATTTAAAGCCCCTGGGTAAAGGGCATAAATCAAGTACAAAAGGCCCTTCCCCTGGGGAAAGTATGATCACCCAAAAAAATAATATGGAATTTATTATTTCAGGGAGAGGAATTCCAGTCACAAAGATTTACATGGTACAATGTTTTAATGTTCTTATCACCAATCACTCATAAACACTGTGTTGATTTGGGTCGATAGTGGAGGTGAAAGTGTTTGGAAGTGTTCTAACTAGCTGACATAGCAAAAAATAAATTAATGCATTCACAAGGCTTACAAATGATTGTGAGTAGATAAATCAAATAAAACTTACTGCAATGGGAGGACCAGTGGAAATGTTTCCTCCGGTATTAAACACAAGAGTTCTCTGAGTTGATTCTGTATACAAACAAGACATAAAATTATATTTGTGCTAAGAGTAAGTTTTAAGTTTATATTTATAGCTTACTATAAAATATTAAAAAATGACTTACTGATTTTAGACAATGGTGTTACAGTTAAACTTTCAGTCACTTGTACTTTTTGAGGTTCGGTATTTGAGGATGGATTCGATGAACTATTTGATGCTTGTTCAACTCTTTGCTCCGGTAACCACGATTCTCCTTTGACAGCACAGATAAAGATACTGCCATGTTCAAAGCTGTGGAACGTATCTTCGTCTATCTCAGTGCCGTCTGTTTCCGTGAATACTGTTATTTCATTGTCTTCTTCAATTCCCAGTTTCTTTTTAGCTAGATATTTCAACCAAATTCATCTTAAAAATCAGTTCTTCATATCAACTTCAATGGAATTTGTGCACCTGCACTGGGCTTGACAACTGAAACTTTACGCTTACCTTTCGAAACGAATTCTTCAAAATCATCCGCCATTAATGACTTTCTTTTCAAACGGGATACATCCCATGCTTTCCATAGAGGCATTTCAGTAGAATAAAATCAAAACTAAGTCTTTCTTTGATTAAAAAATCGCAAGCTGTCATAAAAAGGCACAGAAAACGAAGAAATTTCCGACTGAAATGGCGCGAAAATACTAGTCTACTGGGAAAAACCGCTGACCCATTGTTGAACAAATCCCGTGGGTGCATCCCGTGGTCGATTGAATTCGTTCCCAAAACCTACCAATACCCCTCCCCTGCGGGAAAAAAAACCGAAACAAACGTCGACTATACCCCGTGGGTTCCCGTGGGTTCCCCGGGGGTGTCCCGGGGGTCGACCCACGGGAAAGCCAATGATAAGTGCATTAATTCAGAATCACCTTGAAAATCTAAATAATTTTGACTTCCGTACGAACAGTAATCGGGTGTGATTTACATGGATTTTTTTCCTAAAAAAAGCAACTGAAATTTGGATACAAAGGTCCTTGCGGTTTTCCTGTGAATGAGTAATTTAGGATTTGTTACGTTGTATATAAGCTAGCTTACTTCGTCTGTTCAGTTGCCTTCAGTAAAACTTCTTAAAAATTCCTCTCAAGTTGGAATTCAACAATGAACTGGTAACTATCAGATCAATGTTTGGAATTATTTGGAATATAGCTATAGATTACTTTGAAAAAACTTGTTTGTACGTAGCTATTATTCATTATCAATATAAACTTGAAGACAGTATTACTAGTATTGTTGTTTGTTGTGCATAAAAACAATCAACTTCACATTATGATACCGGATTTTGTTTCAGAGAATATTTTATGTAGCACTACTGTACAAAGTCAATTACAACTTAAAATAAATATTTCAGATCAGCGTTATAAAAAAACTTATACCAATCTGGAAAATTATAAAGCTAAAAATGTATGTACATATTATTTAATATAAACTGAAAACATTACATTTAAAATCAATATTGTTTCAATTGAAATTGGAACACCGCCATTCATGCGTGAGCAGACGTAAGCAATGTTTTATGAAGTTTTTTCTTTCTAATTTTAAGCAAGACGCTCCATCTTTACGTTAGTAATATTAGTAATATAAGATAAATTAGGTAAACAACAATAAAGATTACTCAACCGCTTGTGAATGTGATCGATTCAATGGGCGATTGACTGATAATTAAAGCGAACAGTCGTATATTATTATTTGAACACAGTGCAATTAACCAAAATTAAAGATGGCTTTATCAAAAACCTCGACTTTTGAAAACGACAATAACACACATTATGTAGCCGATTCCTGGTTGTGATTCATCGAAATATTCTCCATGGGTAAATCACCAAAATACCTTGTATTTTACAAGCCACTTTCTCCAACATAAAAACTTTAGCTTTCGAAAACGACGGTATCAGAAAAACTAGATGGCCGGTTAACTACACTGAATTTATCGGTTGCGTGGTTGCGATCAACAATCAAGGACCTTTGCCTTGTATATTACAAGCCGCTTTATCGCTTAGTCCAAAAACTTCAGCTTTTCAAAACGACGATGACACATATTATATTATATGGCCGCTTGTCGATCGATTGCTAAGCAAATAGTCGAATTATTCAATAAATCAAAGGACTTTTGTATCCAAGAACTTCAGCTTTTAGAAACGACGATAACACACATTATAACAATATGGCCGCTTGTGATCGATTGCTAAATTAAGCAAACAGTCGAATTATTCCATTGGTGAAGCATGGTCTTTTTGGTAAATTGATACCCTGTGTGAATCGGTCGCAACCGGCCACATAATAATGTAATATTGTCGTTTTCAAAAGCTGAAGTTCTTTATAAAAGTCCTTTGATTTATTGAATAATTCGACTGTTGGCTTAGCAATCGATCGACAAGCGGCCATATAATATAATGTGTGTTATCGTCGTTTTCAAAAGCTGAAGTTCTTGGATACAAAAGTCCTTTGATTTATTGAATAATTCGACTGTTTGCTTAATTTAGCAATCGATCACAAGCGGCCATATTGTTATAATGTGTGTTATCGTCGTTTCTAAAAGCTGAAGTTCTTGGATACAAAAGTCCTTTGATTTATTGTTCACCAATGGTGAATTCGATTTACCAATGGTACCATTGGTACCATTGGTAAAGCCGGCCGTAGAAGTTGATACCACAGGAATCCCAAAGACAAGCAATTGATACCACAGGAATCCCAAACACGAGCGTACATATTGTGATAAGGTTTTTAGAGGGAACCCTGTGTAAATTCACCAATAGACACCATTGGTAAAACACATTTTACCAATGGTATCTAATGGTGATTCTGGACATACTTGTATAAAAGGCTGCAAGACTGCCCAAGATTATACCCAAACAGGATGCACCAAGAACAACAAATGTTGGGATCTCCTTGTCTACTGTTCTCATATCAGTAACCATTACAGCAAATTCTGTTGTCAGGTCACAAAAGCTGGTAGTCAAAAAAAAAGAAGATGATTGTAGTTTACAAATGGATGATTATCAACATCATTGCATATTGGTGTTCTTATTCAGTGGTGTTTATATCATGTTGGTGATCATGAGTGAAGTATTAAAAGTGCTTTGATCACAGATGCTCAAAAGTCGGTGAATGCAAGAACGAGATGTTAGGTGAAATGTCTTCCTGGGTGTATTGTCATTGCAACACATTGTCATAGTGACATATATCACACATTAATCTATTGTTACATGTAATATTGCAGTGGATAACAATTAAATAACATTTACCTGGAATTTGGATCAATAACTCTCAGTTTAAATACATAAATTCCACCATCATCCCACATCAAGGCTGAGCCTCCAGTGCTATTCAGAATTTCATATGGTTTCTTCAAATCTTCTTTTGTTGAGCTTTCATCTTCTTCAAAGCAACTTTGAAAGTTCTATGCAGAAAAATAAACATTGAGCTGTTCTTCCCATTATGAACACTGTCACACACAAGACTGTACTGTGTTTAATAAGCCTGTGACACATGCTGCAATTTGTTCTCATGCTGGCAACACAGTTTTAGATTTTGTTGCAGAACAAAATTGCAGCATCTATCATCATGCTACAATAGAAGACATGCAATGTTCACAATGTTGGGAGAAAAGTTCAAACTTTTGAACTTTTTGAAACATTTTTTTGCAAGATGTTGTCACGTACCATAAATGATTGTTTCCAGAGAGGTATACATTCAGTAAATCTCGCTTGCAACAGACATGGTATCCGAGTTAACTGAACTGACACCCACAGACCAACTCATCCACAATGCAACAACAAATGATATAAAATTGCATTGCCATTAACATGAGAAAATTCAAGTGTGTATTGCCAACTTTTGTAGTATTGCATGCATATTGCTTATGTATTGTCCACGTTTTTTCTCAGTTTTGATTTGATAAATCACATTTTCTCAAAAGAATTAATATAGTATCTATGTTATTGCAAACACTGATGAATCATTAAAGTTCATATTTTACCTTTTGTGTCCATGCTTGGTCAATTTCTACTTCATTCTTGCTATCTAGCATTTCACTCCATGATTGTGAGTCTCTTAAACACCCAACCTGTAAAATGATGCATGTGAATTGATGGCTAAGATATAATGAACACTGTCTGATGTTTCTCCAAAAGATCACCACATTTTATAATGTACATTGAAGCACTTGATACACTTCTTCTTCTTGAAGGATGTCATTCAATGGTTTAATTAATACAGTGTTTGTTTATCAATGAAACCAAAAGGAAAACACATTCTGAAGAAGTGTATAACCATGTATTTTGAATGATTCTTGCCAAATAATTTTAGCATCTGCATGTAGGCTGCTTCTTTAAATCTTGATTTTAGTTCTGCAGGTCAGCCCTTTTTATTACTATGTAGGTAAAAAATGTAAATGTACAAAACAGTGGCGGATCCAGGATTTTTCAAGGAGGGGTTCCGTTTCTAAAACTGCATGTATAATACTCTTTTGTTTGGTCGATGTTTGACAAAAAACTGCCTTTCATCATCTAATTTACTATCTTGTAACGGCACTTAAAGGTAAATTAAACTTCTAATATTTTTTCATTTACATTTATAAGATATTTCTATCAGCTAAAAAAAATCAAACCTTCAAGGGGGGTTCCATGGACCCCTTAGACTCCCCCCCCCCCCCCCCCCTGGATCCGCCACGGCAAAACATATTGTTTATATCTTGGTCCTGCAGTTCAGGCAACAGACTGCTAACCCTTCTTAGTTTCTCTCCTTCATTGCCTGTTTTTTCCTCATATATGCATCTCTACCAGTGCTTGATAATTAAGGGATGGATGGAAACTTAAACACTGTAAAAAAAAGAGAGAACTTCTGATATATGTTTCAAGTAGGCCTTTGTTGGAGTAACCTTCATGCTCTTTTACTCAGACAAAGGGTTAAGGCTCAAAACATCAGTGAGGGTCAGTAATTTAATTATCTCCTTTTTTACCGTGTTACAGTTTCCATTCATCCCTCACTGTATTTTATACATCAACACAGCCCTTCCTAGTCTCCTAGTGCTTCGTACTGAAAAAAGCTTAAAAATGAACAAACCTCTTCCATGGTGTGAGTATAATGATAAGAGCTTCTACTATTCTTTTCCCACATGATGAAATTATTAGTTATTTCTTTGACCAATATTTGACCATCATACCTTTGATATTTAAAAAATAATAACTGATTTTGGCTAACTAAATAATAATATTAGATAAGAGTGATTGCAATATAAAACCTATGAAGAAGACTTTTGTTTTGTGTCTATTAAAGTATTACATGCTAACATTCAATTTTTTGATTTATGGGTTTATTGCTATACATACTGCAAGTAGATATTTTCTGCTTACCTCCATAGGAGCTATGAGAAAAGTAGGGAGGTAAGAGTCTGCACACTGGGTATAGTTTATTGCAATCACTCTAAATGATAACCCTAACCTGATATAATTACCGAAGTAAATCATTAATTAAATGTGAAACAATAGTTGTTATAGTTTTATATATATAATAATTATTATAGTTACTCTCTTTCCTTCCAGATCCCTCCCCTCTGCCCTCTCTCTTGCATTTTGTTGCTTCTGTCTCTGTAAAATTATTAGCAAGACTGAAATGTCACAGCATTTATGGTATATTATGTACTTACAAGTATACCATTGGTTTAAATGCACTTGAAGACTCGGAATGAATTGGACACCCAAGGCTCTTGAAATCATAGCTTACAACCTTGGGGGAAAAAAGTTGCATTGTATCAACTGTAAGTATTTTGCATAGCTAATAGATAATTTTCTTAAAAAAGGTTGTTTTGCCCTTTGTACCTTAGACTGTCCTTCAGGTACCTGATCACTTAAATACAAAAGAAAATATGAGTCAGTTGATTAATTAAAGCTTCTTAAAAATGTGTTTCTCAATTAGCAGCCCATAAGAACAATAGACCTCTTTATCCATTGTTTATCTTTATATGTTAATTGTCCATGTATGTGACATTATTCCCTTGAGAATTTAAAGGATGGACATGATAAAATATTTACATATGAAAGAATCCAGCTCAAAAGACTTGGCACCATATATATATGTATAGGTCTGAAATGGGACAACAAACAATGAAGGTAAAGAGCTGGTCTATTATTATGCAAAGTAAGCTGTTTAATGACTTTAACCAGTCAAACATATCACTTTTATGATCCAGACAAGCTCTGTGACAACAAACTGCTAGAAGTAATTTTGTTACCTTGTTAGAGTGTAATTGAAGCTTTTAAATTGTTCACATTCTTTCAACTTTTGTCTAAAGATCAAACGTCTTGATTAAAGAAATAAATGAAAATCAGTTTTTTTCCATTTTGAACTCCCCTTTCCCTCCCCCCATAGGCGGGTTCCTTGTTTACAGCTGTAATACCGTAATCGTTCTCGTGGGAACGAAATTCACGTGACAACGCCTAGCTTACAGACTTCGGTTTCAACTCACGACTTACTTCTCAATATTCACTGGAAAGCGCTAGAAAACGTTTAGATTCTGTAAGCCATGGCGTCTGGAAAAAGTTATTTTTCAGAAGACACCCCAAAAATTGTGATTAAAAGTTTATTCACGAAGTACGATACTGATGGAAGCGGACGATTACAACGGAAAGAATTGATGACATTACTCAAGGATGACCTGGGAATGGATCCAAAACAAGCTGAAGCAATGGCAATGGTTGTAGACAAAGATGGTAGCGGAACAGTCAGTTTTGATGAGTTCTTTCAATGGGTTCGCGACAGGAAAGGTCTGGAGACAGTAAATGATAATACAAGGTATTACTACACAAGAAAAGCGGTCGACATGTTCAAGAAGTACGATAAAGATTCAAGTGGAACCATCGAAGCGAACGAGTTGAAACAACTTCTGAAAGACGTCAAGTACAAACATTCCTTAGAAAGTGCGTTAGCAGTCATGGATAAAGATGGAAATGGCAAGATTTCTTTTCCTGAGTTTCTGAAGTGGTTGAACTGGATTCCAAGCGATGATTAAAGTTATTTGTCACGCAATATTCAGTCGTCTAATTGAAACTGTCAAACAACGGTATTTTACGGTGTTCATTTTTTAATTTTAATTTAAGCATTCATGTAATAACATTTACCAATAAACTTTGACAATTGTTAATGTAAATATTGGAGTATCATGTCCTTGTGAAGCGTGTTGAAGTTTGTCTGTAGTACCACAGGAAGCCCAATTTGGCGACTCGAGACCGCTTGTTAGGAAAAGTTACTCCAACTGCTCCCAATGCTCCACTCAAGATAATGCGTTAAAGTATTTTCTGGAACGAACGTGAATTGGAGCAGACAATTTCACCGCTGCTAAACAATTCTCTTTAGAAAGATTACAGTAAATGTCGAATTGAACAAACGTGACATCATTGATCACATGATTCAGACCTTTGATAACGAAAATATTGAACAACTCGGGTTATAGGGGCGACCCTATATCGCGGAATGGCGGAATGGCGGAATAACGGAATGGCGGAAAACACCTCCAAATCCTAAAAGGCGGAACGACGGAAAATACCCCCAAATACTAAAACGCGGAATCAACAAAAAAATTAAAAACATTAAAAAATGCTAATAAAATGAGGAAATTTGAACTGTCTTGCAAAAAATAGTAAAAAAAAAATTAAAAATTAAAAATAGTGAATAATTTGATTTTCTATAACCATTAAAAGCTATTTTGTCAGTTTGCACAAAAATTACAAAAACATATTTCAGTACCAAGCATTTTTGTTCTTCTCAAGGCCAGTTTCGGCAGGCGGCAGTTCGTACTCAAATATGATTTTGTTTGCTTTTTATTTCAACATTTACCCTCGTGCTGATAGAGTAAAAACACTATATGCTTGGATGACTCGTTCATGTTGGACTTCACGACAACGACTACAAAAAATGCTAATAGATAATTTCCTATTCCTTGTCACACTGAACTACTCTCAGCTCCCTCGTGCCCCTTGGAATAATTTTCACGTCCCAGTGTCGAACAGCTCAAAATTATTCCAAGGGGCACGAGGGAGCTGAGAGTAGTTCAGTGTGACAAGGAATAGGAAATTATCTATTATCACTTAATTTCCCTAAAATCCGACGCGTACAATCTTCGCAGAGTGTAGACCCATTGAGCACGAGGTAAGTTGAGGGTCATAAAAAAAGCTTGTATTACCGAGCAATTGTTACCGAGCTGAGATCATGTACCTAAAAATTGTTGCTTGTACACAAATCTACATTACATTACGTTCAAAGCTTGTCGAGTACTAAAGAGGGATTTCATGGCAGCCATGTTTATGGGCAAGTTCAATAGAAAGTTTTTGAATGACAAAAGTTTTTATTTATCTTAGGAAAAAAGCTTGACCACAAACATGGCTGCCGCGAAATCTCTCCATAGTGTGGGAACAAATCTCGGAAAATAAATAAACGGAACTTAGCACAGTAGCGTATTAAAGCTACAATGTTCGACAGACCGGAAGTTTACAGGACAGTGAGTGAGTGACATAATCATGAATTAATGAATTTATCTTGACTTGAAGGATGGATGAATGGAATAATGAATGAGGAAAGGGAGAAAGAAAAGAAGAAAAGAATTGTCAATGGTGAAGATTTGTAAAATGATCATTTATTGCTAAAGTATATGTTTTATTATTTATCGTAATGAACAGTTAGGTTCTCATGCATGTTTTCTAAACAATCAAGATCTTTTAGTGAAAAAAAAAAAAAAAACTGGGGAAGTCTAAATATACATCAATGCCGTGAATGAACTAAACGCCAAGTGTAAATAAATGATACTATAATCAAAGTGGCAATTGTCTCCGATTGACTGAGACTTCCAGTTGTTTCTGAAAGAGAGATACAATTGCCCTATCGCATAATTACGTCACACCAAAACATTTTATTGTTTTGACGCTAAAGATTATGGTCGCCAAAGGGGGCCAGAGTGATTGCATATCAAATAAAATGCAGATGAGCAATCATTGATACATGATATATATCAAAACTTGATACATTGAAGTTCTACTTTCGAAAAGGAATATTAATAGGTCCCAATTTCCACTGTTTCTGAACATCTATCCCCATATAAACATACTGTGACGTCATTCCATAGGGCAATTGCTGTAGAGCATGTAGAGTGCACGCACTTAATCCGTGAAACATAAATAGTACAAAATAGTGCTAAATTATGGTAATATCCTTTCTTTCCTATTGTCTAAGCAACACTATTTAGTAGTAATTAGTAGTGTTTCTTTCACGGATAAAGTGCATGCACTCTATAATACAATTACTATACTAATTATAATACAACACCTATTTTATTGAATTATAAACCAAACTCACTTTTTATATGATTAAGATGGATATCATCCATTTCTTCTCTATCTAAATTCGTTACAACAATATTAGGGTAAAACTTTTTACCATGCGCCGTATGTATACACGATAGCCGTGGGTGGTAGTGGACAGGTTCAGGCTTTATGGACATTTCGAGTCCGCCTGTTTCGTAACTTTGTAACTAACAGCATTTCCAGGGAGTCACCCACCACGTGTAAGACTTCAAGCAAGATAACTTTTAAGGTGCGAAGTGCCGGAAATGACGTTGCATGAAGCTTGTAGGTAAAATAACTCCATCCATAAATCGAAAAATATATAACTCGATCCTGCATAGATATCATCAACGTTTGGAGAGCGTATTGCTACCAGGAAATACAACCTCAGGGGAAAGGGAAAACTAAAGATACCAGCTGCCATGAAGACCACCAAGTACGGCCTAAAGTCCTCCAAGTACGCAGCAGCAGTTCTT
This sequence comes from Telmatactis stephensoni, assembly GCA_029948255.1. Taxonomy (NCBI): domain Eukaryota; kingdom Metazoa; phylum Cnidaria; class Anthozoa; order Actiniaria; family Isophelliidae; genus Telmatactis; species Telmatactis stephensoni. The sequence goes on from JALIZF010000888.1 coordinate 22,129, forward strand.
TGGAATAAACTATCAGACAACACGCATGCACTTTTTCAATTTTCAAAAGTAATATCAAGATTTTTTCTCGTTCTGAGAAACAACTTTTTCTTCATCAATTTTATCTTCATATGTTTGTATGTTTGTGATGCGAATCTACATCGAAGAATGTGAGAAGGAAAACCTGAAGTTTGTGGACTTTAAATACAGAGTGAGATCAACTGCTTCTGCCAGGGAATCAAGAGGTCAAAGACATACATGGGAATAAATACCAACAATTGGGTTGGATACGCTGATGATCTAGTACTGTTTCTTCTGCGTAAAGGCACTCTTCAAGAAGCACTTAACCTACTTAACAAAACTCTGGATCGTTTTGATTTAAAGATCAATACAACCAAGACGAAATCTATGATATTTAATTATAAATATCTTGATACTACTACAGACCACTATCCAACTTCTATAGTCAATCTAAACAACACAGATATCATGAATGTAGAGACCTTCAGATACTTGGGAAATGACATTAGATATGATGAACCAACAACAGGCAATACAGAAATCACTCTTCGCATCAACCTAGCAGAAGCTAAATTCCAGGAATTAAAATCAAAACTTCTGAACTTCAACATTGGTCTATCAATTCGTATGCTATTCTTGAATGCATTTGTAAGAAGCCGTCTCACATATTCTGCACAAACATGGAATCTAAGCATTACTCAAGCTGACAAAGTCAATAGCTGTTATTATGGAATGCTACGAAGGATGATCAAGAATGGATTTATCAGAAAAGACGGAAAAGATGCAAAACACCAAAAAAAGACTGATGACGGCGACCAAGATACTGAATTTCGATATCGTTATACAAATAGTGACCTCCTGCATATCTGTAAGACCACTTCAATAACAGACTATACTGCAAAGCTACAAGTAAAATACTTGGCCCATGTTGCCAGACGATCAAACCTGAATACATCTAAACAATTGCTCTTCAATGATAACAAAAAACAAAAAATAGGAAGACCCTATGAAACTCTTGAACAGAAAGTACTGAAAGAACAGAAAATCACGGCCGACAAATTCTACAAATTAGCACTAAATGGAACCATATAGATAAGATCATGTCAATGATCGCCCAAAGTCTACCAGTGCAGACATGGGATAAACAATTATATATATATATTTCCTTCTCTCGGAGATACTATGTAAAAGAAAGAATCCGAGGAGAAATAAAGTTTATGTGAGTATGTATGTATGTGTGTGTACAGCCGTTTGTAAAAAAATATATGGTCCACAAGGACACAAGAAAGAAAGAAAGAAAGAAAGAAAGAAAGAAAGAAAGAAATCGGTTATGAAAAATAGGACGGAATTGTGATAAAAATAAAGAAAGAAAATAAGAAAAATGATTGCATGAACGATTTCATTAATTCATCCATTCACTAATTAATTAATTTATGTTCATTTTATTAGCATTTTTAATGTTTTTAATTTTTTTGTTGATTCCGCGTTTTAGTATTTGGGGGTATTTTCCGTCGTTCCGCCTTTTAGGATTTGGAGGTGTCTTCCGCCATTCCGTCATTCCGCCATTCCGCCATTCCGCGATATAGGGTTGCCCGGTTATAGAGTGTGACATTGCCCCATTTTGGGGGGATTTTACTGGAATTATATTGGGCACATGATCATTATGGGGACAATGTACAGTCCACTAGTGTACAAGACCCTCTTCCTCACTCAAAACCCTGTTTAGAACACTGACCCATCAATTTGAAGCCTTCTATTGGGTGGACAGCCAACTGAAATTCTTGTAGACTGTTGATAGATAATAATGATATATTAACTTATAAAGCGTAATGATCAAATGTGCTTAAAAAAACAAACAAAAACATTTTATAAATTTGCTAAATATTATACTAAGATAAATTGAAAATAATTTATGAAAAAAATTGCAAAAAATACTATAAAATTTATTATAAAAATTCCTATAAAATTGGATAAAAGTAAGTGTTCCTGCTGTCCTCTGACGAAAATAATTATTAACATCTTAATAAATATAATTATATAATGCCTAGTATCATAGTGGGTAATACTTATAATCTTATGTGAAAGCTAAATGGAAAAGATGTGTTTTTGAAAGCCTCTTAAATTTATTAAGACTGTTAGCATTTCTGATAAAGAATTAGACACCTTTATGTAATACTACACCATCTTTCAAGAGACCAGGAGACAGTACTAACAATAGCCTGAGTATTGGGCTTTTCTAAGTGAAGCTAGGGGGAGGGGAAAAGGAGAGAAAAAGAGGAGAGGGAAAGGCCCTCCCTTTCCTTTCCCTTCCCCTCCCACCTCCCCTTTCCTCTTCCTACATGTACCTTCCCCAGGGTCTGACACTCGGGCTGTACTAGTACATTCTTAAACTTTTTTTTATCCTACTTACCACTTCAGCACTGCACTCATCATTTTCAGAAAATGTCTTGACATTGAACTGGACTGAACTTGAATAATTTTTCCTTTGTTCAATTATATGAAAAGCAATCAAGGATGTTAAATGTTGATGGACCAATAGCTTATATTTAATACATTCTTATCACTTTGAACCTGAAAGTTCAGATCAAGGCTTTTGGCTAATTTCATGAAACGTTCATTCTCCTACCGTGGTGCCATTGTCTGGAATGAGTTGCCAAACAAAATACGAGAGCTCAATAATTGAAAAAACTTTCGAAAAGCTCTTGAGTAGAAAGGATTTGCTCGCCCATGTATGTACGCATTTAAAATTGTAGCATATAATTAGTTCATTAGTTAGTTATCTATTATATATAATCAATTAGATATTTAAGTTAGATATAGTTTATTAAGTATTTATATAAATATATAATAAGATTGTATATACATATGTACATAATACCACTATTATGTATTTATGTATATATATATATTTTTTAGACATTAGCTTTTTACATTGTATATATATATTTTTTAGCACGGCACGTCTGAAAAACAGTCCAACTGATGGCGTTTACCGTGGGTAAATAAAGTTAATTGAAATTGAATTGAAATTGAAATTGAATTTGGCAATTTTCTGTACCAATGTTCAGTGGTGGATCCAGGGGGGGGGGGGGGGGGTCGAAAGGGTTTTAAGCCTTTTTTTGTCAAACATCGACCAAAGAAATAAATAGAGTATTATACACAGCTGGGTTAAAAAAACAACCCCCCCTGGAATAATCCTGGATCTGCTACTGATGTTGTACTTTATTGGCCCAACAGCCTCAAATTTAAACCTTTGTTCAGAGCATGTCAGAGCCATTGCAATGAAACAAGGTCATTTTAGCCCACCCCAACTTAACAACCAGAAAATGTATTAAATGTAATTAATTTAAAAAAAGTGACAATAAAATGAAATGAAATGGAAGAAAAGAAAAGAAAAGAAAATGAATGATTGAGTTTAAAAAGAGAAATCAGATTAGAAAATAGTTTGGAATGTGCTATTAATTACATTTTGTAGCATCAGCACTACATAGTTCCCTTCCCCCATCCCTCTCCTCAATTACTCTCTGCATTCCCTTCATCCTCCTCAATATTTAGATTAGTTTATTTGATGTTTCCTCCCTATGGGGCATGGACACCACAACAGCTTTAACTGCTAACTGACCGTGGGTCCTGTAGTATTATAGGCCAGACCCCCCCCCCCCCCCCCCCCCCCCCCCCCCCCACACACACACACACACAGGCAGCTTCATATACTCTCCCCTAAAGAGTGGTGTGGGTTCTTTAATGGCCCTCCAGTGCAAGGATGTGTATCGTAGTTTTGGAGGATGAGGCCTATAGTTTAACGTCCATATCCAAAAAGGGCTGGATGTCTCCTGTGCAGATGTAATTACAAAGACGGCACCTCAATCGTTTAGAGACCTTTAATAAGTGTTGGTTCAGATGGGGAATCAATAATTAGCTTGACTTTCCACACTGAAGACCTGCCCTCAACCAACTGACCCAACTGGGCAGCAGTATTAAACATTATATTAGTATTGTATTCTATAATATGCACATTTATTAATAGTTTTTCATAAATACAGTACCTATTTGTCAGAAGTTCAGACACATGATCAGGATGTTGAAATATGGTGGCTGTCTGAAAATTTAAGTCAGTTTTGATATTAGTTGAATAAATTATACTCAATAAGCTTATGCTTATCAAGAACTGGTTTTTATGTGACAAGCCACATTCTTGGACAGAACACGATGGAATTTTTAATAAAACTTTTTTTCTTTGAGAATGTCAAATGCCTCAAAAAGCCCAAAGCCTTTTTTTCTAAGTTGTGTATAAAGGCTTACCAAGTTTCTTGTTAAGATTCCCGTGAATTCTGTAGTGTGAAGAAAGCTTGTCAAATTAATAGAAAGAACTGCTGAGTTACTCACACCACCCTAGAGAAAAAACATATGAATACAAGAAAAACTTTCGTCTGCGATCGAATACTGCCGGTTGGTGCTCGCGCAAATGTGATACGAAGCCACCAATCCAATACACTAATATTCTGGCATTTGTTGAATTTCATATTAGAGACGGGAAACTCGGACGGAATTTCGTTGCACAAAAATCTTTAAGCTTATAAACAAACCCATTTCCTCGTCTAATGGTAATTTAGGACGGTTTTTCATCTAAGACGAGTTATCCGTCCAACTTTTTCGTCATTTTGGCCAGGAAAATAGGTCGAGTTTCCTGTCAGACGAGTTTTCCATCTCATATAAAATTATTTAGCTCTGGAACTAGTTCTGTGGACAAAAATGTTTGAAATATAAAACTGAACTTTTTCCCATGCAAAATTGATTTGCAAAAGTAAAATTATTAATTTAGCATTAATGTTTATAACAGAAATTTCCGTCTGTCAATTTTCTCTTGAAATCCATCGCGCAGTCTTTCACATGTAAGTTGAGAACACACTCTTCAAGTTGAAGTCGTCAAAGCTTCACTTTGCTATCTGTAAGTACTCTGAAAAAATCTGGAAAAAATCCATTTCTTTACTTACTATTAATCGATTGTCCTGCCACGGTTCTTGAACGATTTTCACCCAGACCTAAGCAAAAAGAAACTAGTTATTTTCTGCCTGAATAAAGCTGTAAAATCCACGTGATGGCAGTAGTTAAGTTTCTTAAGTTATTTAGCTTATAGCACGTTTATACCTGAATAACTTCTCCCATGTCCATGTAGTAGGTTGGCTCAATGTTATGAAGCAAAACCGGTCTCTACACAAAAAAGATACAAGAATTACAATAAAGATTGTAAAACAAGATAAACTGAGTTGGATGCCCAGAACAGAACCGTCGATGAATAGAGACAACGCCATTTTCACCACAGCATTGCACTCGCAAAAGTTGTGAAAATTTTTCACAATAGCTGTGTCATAAAAAAAAATTCATGTGTACTTCAAACCTTTAAACATGCAGTATTGTTGTCTCTATCCTGGAGAGATCCTCTAATTATGAAAAGAAGACCGAAGCAGTAGATATAGCTTTGATACCAAAGCATTTTCTTTTAGTAGAAGTAGAGAGGTTTGCTGCAAAGCCTCCGAAACTCAACAAGATGCACAGGAATCCCAACGTGCGATAAATTAAAGTTTTATTGTCGTCCTTTTTTGCGCGAAATTCGATTCTTGTAATTCATTTTCAAAATTTTACATCTTAGACGTCGCCCCCCAGCAAAATTATTTAATAGTTGGCTTTTTCCATGTTTCTTTCTTGCAAAATTGAGTTTTTTTTGGGCGAAATTCATGGTCACTCGATATCAGATTTCAAGCAGTGTTCACTAGCATGGCCTTTGTTCAGGCCTTGTTCAATTGTAATTTGACTAAATTCAATCACCTATATTTCATCATCTGCAACATTGATCTAAAAATTAATGACCTATTTCGATATAGGAAGACCTACCTACCTACCTCCCTTCCTATCCCTTCCTTCCTTCCTTCCTTCCTTCCTTCCTTCCTTCCTTCCTTCTTTTCTTTACTTTCCTGCTCCGCTTCTCTCTTTTTTCGCGCACAGCTGGGTTTCTTTGTCATGCATATGCAGGTCCAATTTTGAACCAATTACAGGGCTGTAATTTGGGTCACGTGATGCTACTGGAAACCCGGTCCAGTCAAATCTAAAGCCGGGGAGAGTATTGAAATCAGCAGGGAAGAGCTGGGGCTGAAGTTCAAGGACTAAATTAATTAATTTTGATCCAGTTGTAATTAATTCAGTCGTAGATCAGAGTCCTTGTATGACTCGCGCAACAACAACGACTCACTTTATTTTTCGACCTTTTGCAATAAAATTCAGAATGCATTTTGTATTGATTGATTGTTACGTTACAGTACCATTAATATTGATAGGCCCATCACATGCATAATTCCAAGGGCGTGCAACAATGGAAGCTGAAGCTTCCGGTACATTATGATCAGTTAATAAAGAATCTATTTCAGTATTTAGTTCAAAAACAGCCGGGCAAATTGATGTCATCATCCTTAATTACACGCACAGTGTGTGCTAGTTTCGTAACTTAGAAAAACTCTCCTTTGCGCAAACTGGTGGATTCAAAAGATTTGAAACCTTCATTTCATTTCTGCATCTAGTATTCGCCTCAAATTAACATAGCAGGTATACAATTTGTCTGCGCATGTCAGTGTTTTTGGTTTCAAATCATTCTTCAATCTCGTACCCACCAGAGCCTGCGTTCCTCTTGGTCAGCGAGTGATCATTCTTGTACCTAGAGTACCTCGGTACCTCGTACCTCGTACGCGACAACTGTCGAGGTGCTCTGTGTGCGAAGGTCGCACTTCATCGATATGATATGGTAGTATTACAAGGAACGCCTGGAAGTTTTGAATCTGAGTTTGACTTTTTTGTTAATTGTGAGTGCTTCGTGACAAATCGCGTCAAGACAACATGTCTGTGGCAAAACGGAGAAATGTCAAAAGCGAAAATATTTTATAACACTAAAGTGCTGGAAGACAAAATTCCTAGCAGAAAACGAGACAAAGTTGCTGAGGAGAAATTGTGCAGGATCGAAGACAAATTTTTCACTTTGACTTTTATTGGGCGTGACAAACAAGCAAAAACCAGTACTATGAAAAGCGAAATGAAGTGATAACAAAAGAAATTACCTTATTCGTACTAATTTTCGCGGGCACTTAATTTCGCGAATTTGGAACACGAATATTTCGCGAGCATTAATTTTCCTGATTTTGCAGGAAATGATAAATTTAGGGCATTTAATTTCGCGAAAATTGACAAAAGTCAGACTTAGAAAACCGTTTTTTATTGCGGAATGATCACTTAAATAACGATTGATTTACAATCATGATTTGCAATTAGGTAATACAAATAGCGGTTATAATCAAACAAATCAATCAAATACTGCAAATCAATCAAATCAATCAAATACAAAGAGCTTGTGTTGGCTGACCTAAATGGACATTTTGATGACTGCACGAAAGATGTTTTAAAAGAGCTATGTGTATAAGAAGAAGAAATGTGTGATAAAGTGCTGAAGTAGAAGATAAATAATAGACTGATGACAATTACCATGTAGCTATAAACCCAGTTAATCATTGATTAAAGCAATTATAGAAGTGTATTTAATTTCGCGTGTTTAATTTTCGCGTATCCTTTTTTTCGCGAGTCTTTAATTTCGCGATTTTTTACAAATCGCGAAAATCGCGAAATTTAAGTCTCGCGAAAATTAGTACGAATAAGGTAGTCAAGAAGTCAAACTCTACATCACCTTGACATTTTTCGTTGTCACTTCTTTCACGTTGACTTTTTTCATTTGACACAAATCACTTTGACTTTTTTCATTTTTCACTTTGACTTTTTTCATTCCCGCTCGCGGCCGCCGTAATCCAGGATAGCTATTTCGTTCGGTTTAGATACTCCGTTTCCGTCTGGCTTGTTTTTACCTGTTAAAATAATCACCAAGAAAAATCTCACGTACCCGCTTTCTTATCAGCAACCTCGATCCTGTAGAAATTTTCCGAACCAGCTGAAACCTAGTGAAGATGCGTATACGGTGACATCTTCACCCAATCGACATCGAGGTTTTCTGTCTACGAGCGGGATATTTAGGCTAGTTGAGTTCCAAAATGGCGATTTTGTTCTCTCTTGCTTTACGCCATTCTTCAATTAAATTCTTGTACCGGGTGGACAGTGATAAAGGGTTCGCCAGCTCCTCTTCCTAGCTCTAGATCTTTTCTGCTTTTCGCCGTTTCGAAAGCGTTTCAGAGGTCGAAAGTTCTCTTCGTCGCTCGAAGCCATCAGGTCAGCTCACTGCCAATGACCTTCGACTGAACAGAATCTAATCTTTTTTTTTCTAAAATTAATTAGAATGACATTTAATAACTGGTGTATTCAGTATATGTCAACGTCACTGAAGTCTTCAGTGCTATATTCACACTCAACCCTCAGATAATCATACGAGTTTCCAGTAGCTCAGTGGTAGAGCATCCGTCTAGTTAATCGGAAGGTCGTGGGTTCGGTTCCCACCTGGGGCTCAGATTTTTTCTGTAGTGGTTGATGTTGTGTTGTATCGTGGAGTTATCATGCACTTAATTAAAATTAATTGTTTTTGCTGTCCCGAGGAATAAAACATCATGTTGCTAAATTCCTAGAAGCCGATGGTGTAGAGATTCAAATGAGTAGTGAGACTGGACAAAAAAGCAAGTCCAAAAGGGCGATAAAAAAGATAGTTTACCTTCCATCAAATGTTCGATAGCACAGTCTTTCAATCGCAAATTTGCCTCCCGAATAATTTATGAGCATGAGAAGTCATTGCATAGAATTCGAACTGGACGGGATTTCAAGTCCCTGCAATTAGTTCCAGTTCTCGGCTGCGCCTCCGTCGGACTGGAACTACTTGCGCGGACTATCCTCATTGCCGGCTTTGAAATATTGTCAATCATTGTCATGTGATAAACAGAACAGAAAGCCACATCTGCTGCAAGGTCGATCCCGATAGTGCGTCAAAAAACTTATCTAAAGGTCAACTATGTCATTCGGGAAAAGTTATTTTTCAGAAGACACCCCAAAAGTGGTGATACAAAGTTTATTCAGAACGTATGACACCGATGGTAGTGGCGTATTGGAGCGCAAGGAATTGATGACATTACTCAAGGAAGACTTGGGAATGGATTCAAAACAAGCGGAAGCGATAGTCATGGTTGTAGACAAAGATGGTAGCGGAACAGTTGATTTTGATGAATTCTTTCAATGGCTTCGCAACGAGAAAGGCATTGATATGGTGGATGACAAGACAAGGTACGGAAAAATAAGAAAAGCCGTCGACATGTTCAAGAATTATGACAAAGATTCAAGTGGAACTATTGAAGAGGATGAGCTGAAACAACTGCTGAAAGACTTCAACTACAAAGGTTCTGTAGAAGATCTTGATAAAGATGGGAATGGTAAGATCTCGTTTCCAGAGTTTTTGGACTGGTTTAACAAGCTTCCACTACAATGTTGACGGAAAGGCATAAGGACATTTGTTAATTTATGGACTATATAGTGTATGACACTTCAACTTCAGAGTATAGAGGAATAACATTTAATTATTGTATTGGGTTTTTAAAATGACTCCTATCAACTCGTCGACGATAAAAAACTGAAACAAATGAAACAATTGCATGAATTCTAATGTCATTAAATTTTAATTGTGTTGTAGGCCTTCACTTTCGAGTATACATCTCGACATATTGTAAACAAGATTAAACAATAAAACTACAAAAAGTTTTTTTAATGCTAAATTCTTAGATTTAATAAAAATATTTATATCATGAGTCTGTACTAGTTTTGCATCTAAATTTATACATCAATCTGAAAAACTTCCATATTCTATCAAGAAACTGATGTCTTAAAACTTTTTATTCTCTGGTTGATTCTAAATAATTAATATGCGAACGCTATAAAGATTCCAAAGTTGAAACTACGCATTTTGTTTCAAACAATGTTAACTCTTTCTATATGGAAATCAAGATAACCGTTCTTGGTTAAAACTCAAGTACTTTGATCTCTCGCTAGCTATATCAAAACTTTTATATGTTTATAGATCTTCTCCGGTCTCAGATGATTTCATTAACTTGGTAGAAAACTTGACAAAAGACTTTGTGTGGAATGGGGAAAAAAACAAAACAAAAATAAAGCCATAGTACCAGGAGACAAAACAGGAAAATGTTTTTAAACTGACATCATTCACTAATATAATAGAGAGTGAAAAGAAGCTCAAAGCAATTATCAATTAGACAAGAGAAAGCCGCGCGCCCATGACGTTATATAGACGCACGAGAGAAAATATAAAGAACGATTAACAAACGTAAGAGTGGCACGAGGCGTAGCCGAGTGCGACTCTAGTTTGTTAAGAGTTCTTTATATTTTCTCAAGTGCGTCTATAACGTCATGGGCAAGCGGCTTTCTGTTGTCTAATGGATTTATAACAGAGCCTAGAACGTTAAAAACGGAGCCGTGCAACCCATGGGGAAATAGTTCATAGATTTTTCAGCCAATCACAGCGCGCGTTATATGTGTCGCTATCTTAAAAACGAACGATTTGAAAAAGACGATGACGAAGATAGTGCGCGCGCAGTGCAGCCCATGCATGGGCAAATAGTTCATAGCTTTCTGGCCAATCAGAGCGCGCGTAAGATTGTATCTATGTTATAATTGATAATTGGTGCTTCTATGTCTATATGTTTTGTATTTACTGAGCTGCGTCGTTCAGGAAAAACAAAAAACAAAATTTGTATTTTGTTTTTCCTGAACGACACAGCTCAGTAAATAATTAGTGAATGATGTCAGTTTAAAAACATTTTCCTGTTTTGTCTCCTGGTACTATGGCTTTGACACAATATGCTAGGAGACAAAAAAGGATTGTTAAGCAAAATTGTAGAAATTCGAAGCTAATAGCGCACTTCAGGAAAAAGGTCTATATTACTTACGAGTACATGGAATTTTTTCCGGGATTCAAAATGCTCTAAAACCCGAGAAAAAAAATTTTTTTCCTCGCGCGTCCTTCTCCTCGAAGAAACGAAAAATGGCAGAAACTGAACAAGACAGCACTTCAACTTTCCTTTGTTTTGAGCCGTTTTCATCGTCAGATTGGTGTCAAAGACGAGACTAGCTGATACAGAACAAATTTCGATAAAAAGTGAATACCAGTAAATACTCCGCAGTTCTATACACTCATTTTAAAAGCATGGGCGGAAGCATCTGATAAAAATATATTAGTGACCCCAAAACAGTATGTCAGCAGCATCCCTGGAATAATAAATACATAACAATTGCAAACGAATCAATCTCTTACAAAGATTTAGCTGACTGTAAAATTATATAAATAAAGTAAACAATTTATATCGACGAGAACTACGACCTAACATAGATACACGCGAAAAGCTAAAGGGGTACATGACAAGGACTGTATTTAGTGGACTTGGGAAAAAGAAGACTCGAGAAGTGTTGAGAAGCACTCGGCTGTGCCTGATCGCGTGTTTCTCCTAACACTTCTCTCGTCTTCTTACAATGCCCGGATGCTTCCATAACTCAACATAGCACGCTGCCTCGTTTTCTATTTCTACAATATTTACTTAAAATGTAATTAATATTTAACATAATTAAATGTAATACAAAAAAACAAGAATGCAATAAATAAATAAATAAACAAACAAACAAACAAACAAACAAATAAATAAATAAATAAATAAATAAATAAATAAATAAATAAATAAATAAATAAATAAATAAATAAATAAATAAATAAATAAATAAATAAATAAATAAATAAATAAATAAATAAATAAATAAATAAATAAATAAATAAATAAATAAATAAATGAATAAATAAATAAATAAATAAATGAATGAGTGAATGAATGAATGAATGTAATTAATATCTAACATAATTAAATGTAATACAAAAAAACAAGAATGCAATAAATAAATAAATAAATGAATGAATGAGTGAATGAATGAATGAATGAATTGACTGACTGACTGACTGAATGAATGAATGAATGAATGAATTCGAATGAATGAGAATAAATAAAAGATAAAAAAAAGCGCTGAAAAAAAAACCCCTACGCATTTTGGGGCTCCTATAAACGGTGCGATCTCCCTTGTTTAGTTAAGTTTAATTTAGTTTAGTTGCTCTTCCTTCCTATGAAGGGAGGGACACCACAACAGAGCTTTTGCGCCAATTAACAGTGGGCCCTGTAGTGTAGTAGGACAGACCACACACTTCGGCAGCTCCATGGCTAGACTGATTCCATAACTCGGTCCCAGTTCGCTCTCTGACGATCTTGTTTTTTCGCTCACGGGTCCGTGAGCGAAAAACAAATTCGTCAGAGGGCGAACTGGGACCGAATTATGGAATCAGCCTACTCCATGGCCTACTCTCCCCGAATAGTGGTGTGGGTTCTTTAACATCCCTCCAATATACGCTAAGGCTATGTGTAGTAGTTTTGAGAGAGACGGGACCTATGGTTTAACGCCCTTCCACCGAGAAGACGTGAAGGCGTAACCATTTGCATATGTAATTATACAAATTAAGGCAGTATCTTATCAATCCTCAAACCCCGACCTCCGCGCACTGCAGACCGGCGCTCAACCAATTGAGATTGGCGGCGGTTATAGCCACATATAGGGACATTTTTTGAGACGCAAAGCTAAAGGCCCTGTCAAGCAATTTTATTTACATACAATGTGGTACTGAAGGAAGCAGAGTATTGTAATTTGGCGGGAAATTTCGGACGCTCGCAACTCTCTAAGCTACGCAGTTCACAACACATCTCTTTCTTGGTCTTCGATAAAACCACGCAGATATGTCAGCAGTCACTGCGCTCTGATTGGCCATTTGCAACGTTTGGTTGCACATTGCTGTGTTGCAAATAGATATTACATACTGCAACTTGCTTCGTAATGTTGCGAAAAGTAGGACTCGTTCACCTTTTTTCTACAACTGTAACGAATTTTTTTGTTGTATGCACTGCAAATTTCAGAGTATAGCTAGCCTGTGAACTGGCCCAAACCCTTCCCTTCTTCTTCCCCTCCACAGAGCCTGTTCATAGGCTAGTTGCAAAGAGGGGGCCGTTTAACACGCGAGATCTCTTCTTCAACAGCTGACTTGCTACGCAATGGCGCTGTAAATTGAAAGGAAAATCTCTCGTAGTCGTATTATTTATACACTGGTCCAGTTCAAGCAGGAATCCTCTAACAAACGTGGGCTCTGGATGTGTAATGGGCGTGTCATGAGCGTGCGTACTTGGTCACAATGTCCAGAGCATCTAAACTATAATTATTCATGTTTCAATTATTATGTCAACAAAAGACTTTGATTACGCGCACAATAACGAGCGAAAGAATAATCTATTCATGTTTCAATTATTTTGTCAACAAAAGACATTGATTACTCGCTCAATAACGAGCAAAAAATAATTTATTCATGAGTGAATTATTGTCAACAAAACAATTGATTGCGCGCTCAATACTGAGCGAAAGAATAATTTATTCACGTTTCAATTATTATGTTACAAAAGACATTGATTGCGCGCTGAATACTGAGCGAAAAATAATTTATTCATGTTTCAATTATTATGTCAACAAAAGACATTGATTTCGCGCTCAATAACGAGCAAAAAATAATTTATTCATGAGTGAATTATTATGTCAACAAAAGACGTTTATTGCGCGCTCAATACTGAGCGAAAGAATAATTTGTTCACGTTTTAATTATTATGTCAACAAAAGACAATGATTGCGCGCTCAATACTGAGCAAAAAATAATTTATTCATGTTTCAATTATTATGTCAACAAAAGACATTGTTATATACCAACTGTCAAAGTCAATTTTTTCCGTGCTCTGATTGGGCGAGAGCGCATCACGTGAACGTCAACAAATTTTTGCTGTTTCCCCAGCAACAACTCTCAGCGGGCAACAGTGAGTTTTATTGACCGGTAATAACAAAATCGGAAGTTGATTGAGCTTTGAAGGCGGCACTGCGCGTTTACAAATTCATTCATGAGGCAAAACTCGTGTTTATTGTCAAACTTTTAAGACCGATATACAACATTTATTCCGAGAAAAAGATGATATTAACCAACCAGGAATGTTAACAAAAAAAGCTGCAACAATTCTCCAAAAAACTATGTGTGAAAAAAGGTCAGTTTTGAGTGAATTTTGATTAAAAACTGTAACTGTAGGCAGCGACGTTTTGCTTTTTATTTTGTTCTTTGACAGTTGGTATATAACAAAACACTTATTGACTGGGACCTTGGGAAAGCAGTATGTTTTGTGGTCCCTCGAACCCAGTTTCCCTAAGCTTCGCCTCGGGAAACATCAGTGGTCTCGGGACCACAAAACATACTGTTTCCCTCGGTCACAGTCAATAAGTGTTAATTGATTGCGCGTTGAATAATCAGCGAAAGAATAATTTATTCATGTCTCAATTATTATGTCACCAAAAGACATTGATTGCGCGCTCAATAACGAGCGAAAGAATAGTTTATTCATGTTTCAATTATTATGTCAACAAAATATATTGATTGCGCGCTCAATACTGAGCGAAACATAATTATTCATGTCAACAAAAGACATTGATTGCGCGCTGAATACTGAGCGAAAAAATAATTTATTCATGTTTCAATTATTATGTCAACAAAACAATTGATTGCGCGCTCAATACTGGGCGAAAAATAATTTATTCATGTTTCAATTATTATGTCAACAAAAGACATTGATGGGCCAAACAACATATCACTAGGAAACAAGAGACCATAATACTAAGAGAGCGAAACTCAGTATTGAGGTCTGTGCGATGTTCGTGGCGACTAGCAAAAGGTGCGGTAATACTTGCAGCAAAATCGTGCAACTTGTCGCGCAACATTGTTGCGTTGCAAGTTGCAAAACAAATGTTGCTCGTATTACCACGCCGCGCGCAGCATTTCTTTGTTGCACGAAGTAGAAGCACCGTCTACTTTTTGCAACAAAGAAAATTTGTTTCGCGCGAGGTGGTAATACGAGCAACATTTGCTTTGCAACTTGTAATGCAACGTTGCACAACAAGTTGCACGATTTCTGTGAAGTTTCTAGGGTTTTCACGGTGAATGTTTCTGGAATGTTTTACGACGTTTCGACGATCCTTGGGTGTGGAAAATACGAGTACATCGGGGAAACAAAGAGCTAGCTAGGAAATGGTCAACGCGAAAAAAAGAACACCAAGACAAAGTCAAATTAACCCAAAGGGATGTCCAAAACAACGATATCGAATCAGCCACCAAACGGATGAACACTGGAGATGGAAGCCTAGCCAAACATGACCAGAAATGCTCTGATAAAATACAATGGGAAAAGAGCCGGATAATAGCCCAAGAAAGACAACACATTCAAAAGAAAATTCCTGGAGTCCATTGAGACTGAAAAAACAATGCATAACAAAAGACCCATGGAAAGGACTTCTAACAAGAATATTCAAGAATAAGAGACAGACCTGAAGAAGACGGCCGAAGGATCGTCGAAACGCCGTCGTAAAACATTTCAGAAACATTCACCGTGAAAACCCTAGAAACTTCACAGAAATTATGAACACACGGCGAACAGAAAGCTTCAGATCATTGATTAAGTTGCACGATTTTGTTGCTCGTATTACCGGGTCTTAAGGCTATTTTTAGTAATTTCGCCATCGCGCGCCCAAAATGTAACAATTCGCTATGACGTCAAAATCACGTCAATGGTAACTTTTAAACATGGCAAAAATAAATCGCCACTTATAGTTAGCCATCACTGAAAATTTCATTGCAAATGATCGAATATTGTTGAAGATACAAAGGTTAGAGTAAAAATGGTTGCCGATTTTGGGGTCCTTTGTGCCCGGCGTGATACACCTATTTGCACAAATATTGACAATGTTGTGCAAATAGGTATATATATATAATCAATTTATACAGTTTATCGATATAAGTTATCGAAATATTCCAACCAATCAGCTAGTGTGCACGACTTGTTGGATCAACCAGTTTTAAAAACGAAACACTGCCACATTTCAGCTTTTTATTTTCAAACACCAACTGTTCCCATATCTACAATGTACAATTATTTTTTATAAAGTTCTAGCTAATTCCTAACCCCCTTTCTTTTCATTGCTTGCCTACTTGATCATTCATTTAGGATCAGTTTTTGGCGTGTACGGTCATATTTCCGCTTTTAACCACTTCAGCTAGAAGAAACAAAATATGATAGCTATAGAATTTGTACGGACCCTTTTCACACTAACATGACATAAAATATTTGATTTATTGGAAAAATGAATTTACTATCAAATTTGTCACATCGATATTATTAGTAAAATTGCAGAGTTTTGTAAAGATTGCCCTTAAACTGACGGAGATATAAATTTATGAAGTTAAGCATTATTGTGGAATTTTTGTAAAGAAATGTATGTGTTTAGCATGATAACGAGGCTCGCCGAGCATGTGATGCCCTCCACTGTACATTTCTTTGTAAAAACGCTCAATTTTAAAAATTCATATTTTCCTCAGTTTAAGAGCAATATCCCAGAAACTTTGCAGTTTAACTAATATTAATGTGATAAATCTGATAGTGAACTCCTTTTTCCCATAAATCAAATAATTTATGTCACGCTAGCGTGATGAATGTCTATGGTGATCTTATTACGAGCAATGGATGCGAAACGGGAACAATCAATCATCGAAAAAAAATTCTATACTTTTTGTCTTCTAAATCTAGCTACTAGGAAAACTTGCAACTCAGAAGACTTTGACAGACCTTCCACATCAATAAGTTCGTTTAAATGTTATCAGTCACTCTCTGAAGGGCACTAAAATGTGTGTCAATCATTCGTCAAGTGGAGTTGGAATCTTCATTTCTTGTAGAACTTCCCCAATACATTGCAACAGATATTCCATATCTTTTGGAAACAAATAGCCGATATTACCAATCCTAAAGCAATCTGTCTTGGTGACTTTCCCTGGGTAGATAACTTGGTTCTTATCACTAAGGCGTTTGTAAAACTCATTGAATTCAAAGTTGGGATGCTTGGGATAGTGGAATGATGTAATGATGTATCCTTCATGAGTGTCATCCAGGAATTCTTTGAAGCCAAACTTTTTCATTCCATCACGAAGAATGTGTCTGTTGTCCATATATCTGTTGATGGTAGAAGAATAAACAGTGAGTGTAAGTGAATTTTTGCTTTTACTGTATATACTAATGTAATCTTGAAGGTCATTTGGAACTAACAATTGTGAATTTAAAGGGGGACTAGCACCAAAATCATTCCCATGATGTTATACACTCAACCTAAACATTCAGCTCCATACATTTCTTCTTTCATACCAAAAGTTTGTGCGAAGGAGTTTTTGTTGTTGTTTAGGCAAAGGATTTATTTTCTGGTCAGTTTTCTTCATTGTAGAATAATTTCGCTAAGATATTTCAAGTACAGTTTGCTTGGGTTGATTGTATGACGTCACTGACATCTCCAAAGATCCATAAAAAACTAATACTTCCCATGCGCATTTTCAGAAAACAAACTATTCAGTTATCGAATGGCTCTTTGACAGTCTTTCAGTTAAGTTTCAGTGAAGTTTCAGCTAAATTTGATATTGAAGGATTTTGATGCTAGTCTTCTCTTCAATTTCATTCCATCTCGATTAACCATTGTCTGTTGTCCATATACTTTATTTGGCACTCCTCCCCAAAGGGGCTTTTCAGTGACATTTGCTCCACATTCACTAACACTTCAATCAATGCTCTATACATACAACACTCTTCCACATGTTGATTTTTGCAGACGGAGGAAAAACCAAAGAACCCAGAGAACTTGTTTCCAGAGAGTGTACCACACTAAACATTCTACCCATGCAAGGTTCTCTCACATATCAGATGATGATGATGATGATGATGGATGATGATGATGATAACTTTTTTATTGAGGGTTATACACTTGATATCTTTTGATATACACATGGCCCTCTTAACAAAATATTTAACAAAAATACCAATACACATCTTGGCATATAAACTTACCTCTCAGCTCTTCCAACAACTCCACCCTCCTCATCAAGCTCCTGCAAAGCTTTCCTGAATGCCAGCATAGAATGAGTTGGGGGAGTAAACCTGAACTGGCCGGTCTTTTCCAGACCCTCATACTGATCGACAAAATCTAGAGACAGGGTTCTGGATTGGCCCTTGCACTTCTTCAGGTGTTCAGTGTTGGCAATGACATAGGAAAATCCAGGGACACCTTCTATACATTTGTTAGCTGAACTAACCATGTAGGTAACATGTGAATGATCCAAATTCAATGGAACTGCACCAAAGCTACTCATGGCATCAACAAAGAAGAAGGCATTTGGGGTGTACTTTTTCACTAGTTTGCCAACAGCTTCAACAGGGTGGATAACACCTGAGGTTGTCTCACAGTGTACAATGCAAACACCACTAAGGTCTGGGTTTTCTTTTAGGATTTTTTCTACAGCATTTACGTCAGCTTTTTGGTCTTCAGGGCCTTCAAGAACAATCTGTAAATTTGAAAGTCAAAAATATTGAACTGTTATCATCAAATCTGCTCAGGTTTGACAATTTAGAGTTGCAATTTGCATTTTAATAGTTGGATGTCTTTCATTTCAGAAACTTATAACTCCCTTATGAAAGGAGACTAGTGAGTGAACTTACTAGTTCATGCTGCATCATCAGAGAGCCAACGCTCAAAATGTCAGTAAGTTATTTCTTTTTTAACATGGTGTTACAAATTTCCATTCATCCCATATCCCTTTATGGGTTTCTGTTCATTTTCTAGTGGCTCAAATCTACTCCTTACAAAGAAACTACATGTGTATTCTTAACTTGATAGTTATAACGAGTTTGCATGTAAAATCTGTATTCTTTAAGAAACTGATAAATGACATCTGCCTGATGCAAAGTGCAACTACAATAAAGTTAACGTATAGGTAAAATGCATAAGCTCTCACAAGGTGCAGCAAGGGTAGATCCAGCAATTCTGATTTTGCAGCAAAAGTTTCAGCTGCAAAATGCGAGGTGGCTAAAAACCCAATCCCTTCATCAAAATGGACAAGTGACTTTTCTTTTGTGTGAAAATAAACTTAAGATGATATTTTAATGAATTCTTACTGTTTCGATGCCTGCAACTTCACAGATCTTTGCCATACGTTTTCCATATGCACCACTCACTACAATCAACAATTTTGCACCCTCTCTGGGTGTGGCTGTGGTCAATACTGATTCCACCGAGTACGTTCCACTGCCCTGTATAGGTATTGCTGTGTAATCTTTTGGAGAAACACCAGCCACCTCTAGAAGTTTACGTCTAATAAATTTTACACAGCTGATAAAATCATCATCTCTTGAGCCAACATCTCTCATCATGACTTTCTTAGTTTGAAATGATGTTCCAAGAGGACCTGGGGTAAAAAGCTTTTTGTCTTCAGTAGAAAGCTGAAGGTCTTCATCTAACATGTAGATTAAAAAAGACAAAAAATTAATCAAAGATATTTGGACATTTTGAGTATTACCCAAGGTTTCAGCACTTTATCATACAAATACACACTTCTGACTATGTTGTTGCTCAAAGAATGTTCTGGAATAATTTATAATCAATTATAAATAATATCTAAACTACATGAGTAATGCGTTGATGAGTCATCGGCTAAAAAAAACAACAACTTTATTTCAGTGTCAAGTTATTTAGCTTACTAGCTAACTAGCTAATTAATAGCTTACTAGCTAATTCTGACCAATAGGAACTTCCCACTGTGTCAGCAATGGGTCATTTATCTCTTTGTATGTTGTCTCCAATCCCTACTTCTCCTTCCCCTTCTCCCCTCCAGCCAATCCCCAATTTGCCCCCATTTTCTAAACATCCCACATATTCAAAATCATTATCTTTACAGAATCTGGAGGGAAAGGTTTTACTGCATGCTCACAGTCTATATAGATATATAGGAGGTAAGGGAGTACAGCAAATGCTGTATGGAAAGCAGACAAACTAAGAACAAGGGTGGTAACTTTCTTCAGGAAATACAAATGGAAACTAGCAAGAGAATTCCAGTACAGAAGTTTTTGAATGACTACAGTAAAAATGGCATGGACACAGCATGGCACAGTTACGGAAGGGATTTCAAATATTTTTACAGATGTGGCACTGACATGGTCATAGCACGGTGCTCTTCATTTCACACTAATATGAAAACTGCTCTATAAAATGATGAGCATGCAGGCAGGAGGGCTTCCATGATTACAGTTATTATGGAACTACATGTACAAGTAAATTAACTGGTCAGGATTTATTCATTGCACTTTGATTTCCATTTTATGATATTTTGAGTAAAACATTTTTTTTCTACTACTTGAAAAACAGTTTTCTTGAATCAAATGGTCATTGATGATTGGTTTTGACCGTCTTGAAATTCAATCTTGTTTTTTATCAGACAAGTCATACTTTCTGAAGACTGTCACCTTGTCACTGTACGTAAAATGTAAACACAGCGGCCAAACTTAACAAATATTAATTTATCCAAGCAACTTGTAACATAGGCTCCATTTTCGGGGGAAAATACAAAGAAAATTTGCAATTTCCGACGTCGATGTGGTTGGTTGTAATACCTGAGCTTAAATATTTTAATTTAGAGGACTTTGCACAACCTCAACTTCCGGAAATCAATCAAAATTGCTAAGCAAATATGCCAACTGATCAAGTGTTCTACATCTCAAGGTTTTTCACTGTTTTGGTGCTATAAATTGTAAAACAAATGAGGAGAAAGGTGAAATGCTCATAACTCACACAAGATTCAAGGTAGCGTAACCTACAACGTACCGGAGACACCTGAAGAACAACCAGCAACACGAAGCACCGTAACTCTTGGAAGTGTCCTAAGAACTTGTCTTTGAGCCAGACGATGGAAAGCAGTTACACCTAGACGAAGGGCCATTTTGGAAAGATATCTTGAGTAAAATGTCAAGATTTTTGACGAGAAAGTGTGGTTTCTACGGAACGTACTGCACTCCACAGAGGGTGCAGTATGAAAGAGACACGTGATTTGAGAGCGACACGTTACATGGACAAACTGTTACTAGGGGGAGAGGGGACTGTGGGGCTTTTGACATTTTGCTGGAGGCACGATTCCACAGGGCCCCCTATTTAAACATATTTTTTTAAATAAAGGTAATAAAAATGTACCTAAATTGTCGTTGTTTAATCTTGTTATTTGCGCGTGCATGTGTAATATTCTACTTGGGCTTCCTGTGGAAAGAGCGCGTGCTCTGCTTTTTATAAATTCTGTTGTCAAGGCAAATGGCGCGCAAAATCATCAACGGCCCCTAGCTAGCTTGTTAGGCGCCTTACAATATTTTCCTGTGACAAGGGATGAAACTCCGAGACAGTTTTTGCTCTGAAGCGCAAGAAGGGCTTAACGGAAGTAGATGAACAGGAAATAGATTAACGATAAGCGGAAATGATCAATGAAAAGTCGCTTCGAAATGTAAACAAACCTGATAGCATCAAACTCTTTCGCGACATAAAATGGCAAGTATTACATTTATAAAAGTTCACGGTATTTGAAAAAGTGTATGATTTACCAGGAATACGATACGATATTTTCATAAGATTTATGAAAACCTCGTACCTTCTAATGAAATTGTGTGAACTTTAAAAATATATCGCAACTTTACAACTGACTTTTGTAGAAAACGACGAACGACTCGAAAACTCACCTCTCAGAAGTTATATGTTAAGTTTTTGATCAAGATGATGTACAAAGATCTCTCGTAAGAAAAGAAAAAACAGTGGTCATCAGATAGAGTTCTGGTTTTAAACAATTTATCAAGATGCCTTTCCCCAAACAAGAAAATAAGTGTAGCAGAACTCACGACTTCAGTCCTGAAAGAGGTTTTATTCATTGTACATCTGCAAATATGCTAGAATGATTTTCAGCACCAGATGAGCATGAGCTGTGTGGAGGACGAAGACTCACAAACATACTTCCGGTTTTGCGGTTGCTATAGTAAAATCATAAAATTTACTTCCGGAAATTTTATTTCCGGTAAGCCCTTCTTGCGTTTCGAGCGATTTTGATGCTTTTAGTCTTTCTCTCGGACACTGATTGATGTCCTTCTTAAAAACTTTCATAAAAGCCTAGTTTAAACATTAAACAATTCATAGATTTATGTTTTTCCAGATGAGAAGTGATTTTTGTATTTGAAATAAACGAGTTTTCAGAAACGATCGCGCGGAGTTTCATCCCTTGTCACAGGAAACTTACACAGGATACCCACGAAGCCTGCGCACGGTGAAGCATCACAGGAAGCCCAATGCAAAAAGAATTTCCCATATATGCGCGCGCGCAAAAGACTAAAACATTTATGAATGATTAGGGGGCCCTGTGACGATTCTATTGTTTTATCTGAATGAAAACGAATCAGCTGATTTGCTTTTTGTTCATAAAATAATAAGTAGGACCAGGGTCAATTTGTTGAATTGTTTTGAAACAATTTGTTTGAAATTAAAAAGTTCTAGGTCAGAACCTTATCTTTGCTATTGTTCTCGCAAATACAAATTACAAATTACTATCTTATCTTTGATTATCTAATGTATTTATGTATTTATAAGCTTTGCCTACACTTCTATGTTCCATCTTCTTCTTTTCTGATATCAGGTTCTTTGACAACAGCATTGTATGATGATAAAAAGAAAAGAAAAGAAGAAAAAAGAGAAGAGAAGAAAAGAAAAGAAAAGAAAGGAAAAGAAAAGAAAAGGAAAGGGAAAGAAAAGAAAAGAAAAGAAAGGAAAAAGAATGGAAAGGAAAGGAAAAGAAAAGAAAGGAAAAGGAAAGAAAAGAAAGGAAAAGGAAAAAAAAAAAAAAGAAAAGAAAAGAAAGGGAAAGAAAGGAAAAGGAATTAGGAAAGTAAAGAAAAAAAGAAAAAGAAAAAAAAAACAAGAAAAAAAAAAAAACACAAACAAACAAAACAAAAAACAAAAGAAAACAAAAACAAACCACACAATCTAGACTTTATAGATTTATTGCTCAATATAGATTTATTGCTCAATAATATTTATTTATATACACCTAATGTGTTTTACCCATTTACCTTACAATCATTAAAATAGCTTAATAATCTTTGATAATTTGAAAATTGTTCCATGCAGGCTTTGACATGAAGAGCTTTTATAACTCAAATTCTTTTAACACAACTACTTATAAACCAAGGTGGACAATGTCAGGACCAAGAGATTGAATGCTCAATGTAGTGACCAGTAATCTCATTTTGTAGCCAACTAGATTTCCAGGAAGCTCGACAAAGGGTAGTAATGAAGTGTTAGAAAGGGTGGAGTAATTGTCACTTAAAAATGCTTTGAAGAGCTGTTAAATTAAAATTGATACTGGCCTGATTGTAACCTGATTGTAAGGGACTTGTCAGAAATTAGCAGGGGGAAGAGGATTGAAAGTGGGGGAGGGTCATAACTTTTTGAGTTAAAAGAAAAGTGAAGGTCATGAAAAAATGGGCAGTGAAAAAGGCAATATTTTGCTATTTTAGGCCAAATCCCAGGGGAGGGTCAGGAAATTTCATTCCCATCATTAGGGACAGTCACATTTTCATCACACAATAATAATTATTTAAAATCAACATTCTTCCCCCCTTCCCCTCCCCCTGCTAATTTCTGACAAGTCCCTTAGAGCAGATTTCATATGACTGTGAAAATGGCACCACACACTCATGGCACGGCTACAGCAGGAATCTTGAATGTCTTTATAGACATCACAGCACTGACATGGACACGGCACGGCACAGCCCGTTTCACACTCATACGAAATCTGCTCTATGTGGCACACCTTGACCACTTGTTGCTTCTTATAAGTGGTCAGCAGTCGAGCCACGTCATCTTAGAATCAGGCTAGCCAGCCTGGGGTTAGGGTTCAGCCTATGACAGGTATCCACCTTAGAGACAGACTTGGTCTAGAAACAGGGATGTCTGCTTTGTTCAATGTTGTCAGTTAGCAAATCAAATAGGATTAGAATATGGAGTGACAGAGAGTGCAATAGTGTACTAAACAATTAGCGATTTGTACATTCAAATTGTACAAAATTATTTGTATTTAACAAAGTGAAAATGCTAATTATGAGGATGCAATAACACAAAAATAATAGTCCTAAACTGCTGGGGTTAATTATCCCTTGAGAATAAAAAGGTATTAATAGAAGTGATATCAACATATTAGATGAACAATCAACAGATACTAATAAAAACCTCATTGATTTTAGTTCAACCAAGATTAGCTGCTGTGGTATCACTTGTGACCCAGCAATATTACTAGTGCAATTTAGTATAATAATTAGTGCAGATTTTTGCAAAATTCTTGTGGTTGTACTCTATTATGGACACATTCCATTCACTAGATTTAAGTGAAATGGTTTCTGGTAAGTGTATTGTAATGAAATGAAAAATAAAAGTCCCCATAACATACAAATAGATGTACATATTTGTTTGAATTATACAAAAAGAGCTGTTATTTATATATGTCTTAATTTACTAGTCTTATATAGAGTGTTTTTAATGTAGAATCTAGAGCTTTTGCATTGAAATGGAGGCCTTGTACTAAGTGACCCATAATAGAAATGTATTTGAATTATTATTAAGCAGCTTACAAAAATTAAGCTTGAATAATAAATTATCTATACACACATTTACACCAGCTAGACTAAAAACTCGGGAACAAAAAGTCAGTTTCCAGCTTGGGTCGAACATGGGGTTTCCCTGGGTCTATCCAGGGGATCCCTGGGAATCTGTTCTATTTTTACAAGTTTGGGTATTACAGATTTCCCAAGTAAAATAGAACAGATTTCCAGTTTAGACACAGGGAAACCCCAAGTTGGGAATTGACATTATGTTTTTCCCTGTGGTAAGGCAAACATTCATTAAATCAGAAAAAAGTGGTTGGTAAGGTGTCAGTAATTGGTTGGTAAGGTGTCAGTAATTGGTTGGTAAGGTGTCAGTAAGTGGTTGGTAAGGTGTCAGTAAGTGGTTGGTAAGGTGTCAGTAAGTGGTTGGTAAGGTGTCGAGTAAGTGGTTGATAAGGTGTCAGTAAGTGGTTGGTAAGGTGTCAGTAAGTGGTTGGTAAGATGTCAGTAGGTGGTTGGTAAGGTGTTAGTAAGTGGTTTGTATGGTGTTAGTAAGTGGTTTGTATGGTGTCAGTAAATGGTTGGTAAGGCGGTGTCAGTAAGTGGTTGGTAAGGTGTCAGTAAGTGGTTGGTAAGGCATCAGGAAGTGGTTGGTAAGGTGTTAGTAGTTGGTAAGGTGTCAGTCAATGGTTGGTAAGGTGTCAGTAAGTGGATGTTCTAAGTGGTTGGCATGGTAATGATAACTAAACACCTTGCCCACTCATACCTACAATAAACAGATAGTACATTACACCTGGGGCAGATCCAGGATTATCTTCAGGAGGGGGTGCACCATCATATCAATTGGAAACTGCCGAGAGAATATTTTGGAAAAATATTGAGAAAAAGGACTCAAAATCATCTCAGGAGGGAGTGTGCACCCCCTGCACCCCTCCACCCCTCCTCTAAATCTGCCCCTGTACACATTGTTTGCACTGTGGCCTACTTTTTATGCTTAATGAAAAGCAATATGACATTTACTATTAATATTTCTAAATTCATCTAGACATACATGTAATTTGAATTTCTCTGAATTGAACTCAAAGACTGTGTAGTGTGACCCAATTTAATGTGGAGGTTTAGAAAAAGTAGAAGCAAGTTAGGCAGATTCAGTAATGTACAGTACAGTGCATTAGTAGTGTATTGCACTGTATCATATTGTATCATTTGCTTTTGCTTACAGGCATAAACAAGAACCTTGATATCACTGCAGTGGTGTGTATCACTAGGGAGCCTAAAGGCCCGGTAATAGGAGCAACAAAATTGTGCAACTTGTCGGGCAACATTGCTGCGTTGCAAGTTGCAGAGCAAATGTTGCACGTATTACCACCCCACGCACAATAAGTTTTCTTTGTTGCACGAAGTAGAAACACTGTCAGTCTGCTTTTTGCAACAAAGAAAATTTGTTGTATGCGGGGTGGTAATACAAGCAACATTTGCTCTGCAACTTGCAACGCAACGATGTGGTATGACAAGTTGCACGATTTTGTTGCTTGTATTACCGGGCCTTCAGCACAAGATGTTTTTTTTGACACACGTTTTTGATTGTGCACCCACCATCATAGATGAGGTTCCCATTCTTGCTTGCTAGAATGTCATTTGAGGCTCTGTCATGTTCTAGACTTCTACGATGGCACGCACACAAACAAAAAGATATGTGTGATGTCTGTGTTGACAAAAATGTCTCATGCTTAAGCTCCCTATTGTAACTTACAGCAGTGATTCATTCTTTTGATTTCAAAGGGAACATAAGAACTTTTGAAACCATGAATGAAAGATCCTCTAAATCATTTATAATCTTCTTAGCTGGTTCACTGAGGTTCTTATCAGCGTTAGGTAATGATACCGCTGTGGTATTGAATTTGAAGATTTTCTTTTGGTCAGTTAACACCTTGGGACTGTCATTTGTCATTGAAAATTGCATACCAAGACCAAGTAGGTCATCTTCATACAAACCTCTGCTTTCTGTAAAGGAAAATATACAATGATTTCAATCACAATAATAGTATTTATATAAGTGTCCAGCTACGATTAAAATGAATTCTTCACATTCCTAGAGGCATAATATGTGATTTGATTTTTGGAATTTTAATTTGAGGAGTCATATACATGTAACTTAAAGTTTTTAAAGTTAATTTTGTCTCTGATTTTTTCTTTTAATTGTAGACGTTTCAGCCATTGACTGTAATTTTATGGATTCTGATTGCAATTTCAAAATTATTATTCATATACATGTATTTTAAAGCAAAAGAGTCATTTTGATAATGATAGGAAATTTGGAGTGATTTGACCATAGAACGTATTCTTCCACAACTCATGATGCATTGCTAATGATATAGTGGCGACTTAGGACTATTCAACAGTGATTTAACAGCTGTCTTACTCAACAACTGAAACAACAACTTAATATTAAACAGTTACTGTTAAATAGCCTGCATCAAATGGCCCTTAAATTTTAAGTGAATCAAATTCTTGGGAATTACCCTTATTGTCAGTGTGGTACAAGACTTTTAGACCTTGTACTTTGTACTCTTTAAAATAATAATAATTATTAAATAAGGTTCAGGGGATGATCCAGGATTATCTTCAGGAGGGGTTGCACCATCTTCAGGAGGGGTGCACCATCATAATTATAAATTGGAAACTACCAAGAGGATATTTTGGAAAAAATATTGAGAAAAAAGGACTCAATGTCATCTCAGGAGGGGTGTGCACCCCTGCAACCCTAAATCTGATCCTGAGGTTTATACCTGGCTTGGTAGAATCTCCATTGCCATTTGGTGGAACACCAAGGAAGTCCAAATCTAGTGAAGATGATACTGATACTGAATCCATGCTATCTTTGACCTCTGCAGGCACTGAAAAATAAAACATGCTGCTGTGTTATAATAATTAATTAATAATTAATTAATATAATGATTTTTAATTATTAAAAGGTAACTGACTATAGACACACTTGTCTTCTAACCAAAGTGAAAAAAAAAATCACAAGAAGTAATGATCACATACTAATAATGATGATGATGATGATAACTATTTAAGTCTTGCATACGTGCAACAACTAATTGGGGAGAATAAGAAACTCTCTATTCACAAATACATACATGTATAGGTCTTCATCTCCAGTCTAGTCTAATCTTATCTGTAAGCCCTCCCTGAAAATTTACTCCAATACTGTTCGAGACCTCAAACATTCTGTTTAATTTCAACAAGGCTTCCAGGAGTAAAACAAAAAATAAATGACTTATTCTTTTAGGTGAAAAAATATTGATATCATTTATTTTGCTTTACTCCTGCAAGCACATGCAGGCATCAATCCACAAGTTTCTCTTTCTAAGTATTATAATGGTCCTCTTGTGTGTACATACCTGTTAGGCTATTATCCTTTTTACCAGTACCCCCTCCAAACTAAAACAAAACAAAACAACAATGAAAATTTGGTGATTTTAAATAATGGTAAATGTTGATATTGGTGATAATGATGATGACAATGATGTACACTTTAATGAGAAAAGGTCACAAAATTATCCAGCACAATAAGAAGAAGAAGACGTTATCGTCCTGGTTCAGAAGTAACCACCTGAATGTCAACAACAGCAAAACACAGGCATTCTCCGTTGGCCCATGCAAGTACGACTATGGACTTTATTTGGACAGCACTAAGATAGACATTACTAATAATGTTAAGATCCTGGGGGTAACCCTGGATAGTAAACTTAATTTTAAGATTCACATCTCTGAGCAACTTAAGAAAGCTTATGCTAAGGCTGCTGCTTTGAGGCGAATTAGAAGATCTTTGCCCATCGATAAGATGATTATGCTATACAAGGCGTTTATTCTTCCACACCTAGAATACTGTGGTCCTTTAATGCTAGGTTTAGGTAAAGTTCAAAGCGACCGACTAGATAACGCTAATTATTATATTCTTAGATCTGTGTTAGGCTATGGTAAAACTGTTCCATATGAGCAGATATTAAGTACCTTCGAACTATCTAATCTCAAGAAACGACGTATCTATCAGTCAATGGTATTACTTTATAAGAGTTTATATGGAGATGGTCCTCAGTATATAAAGAATCTTTTTAGCTTTAGAAAAACACATTATAATCTCAGGGGAGATGGATATAAGCTAGCTATACCTAGGTTTAACTTATTATGGAAGAAAAAATCATTTAGCTATATGGCTGCTAACGTTTGGAATAGTCTTCCCAACAAAGTTCATAATGCAGCGAGTCTAACTGAATTCAAAAGCAACCTTAAGAAAGCCATTCTTTAGATTCTTCAGTTCAATTTATTTTCTATAACTATTGATAATCTCATACCATTTTTTTCTATATTATGTTTCCAAGTTATAATTAATTTATGTTGTTCACACACGTTCGTATTTTGAACGAGTTTCTAGCTCCTGGACGATACGTGTTTAAATAAAATAAATAAATAAATAAATAAATAAATAAATAAATAAATAAATAAATAAATAAATAAATAAATAAGTATACATTTTTAGAAAGCTGAATAAATGTAGAAACTATTTCTATTTATTTTTATCGTAAAATAATTTTTTCCTTTTAGGTTAGAGCAAATTATTCAAATTTTCACTGAGGTGTCTTTGCAGAGTTCCCAGACAATCAATATTGATCCAAAAACAATACATTTACTAGTTATCTTTCTGAGATCTTGAGATATCACTTGTCAAAAGTGTGTCTCAAATTTTTGATTGGTTGCCCAATTGTTCTGTTATTAAATTAATGAGGTTTAGACTAAAAGTTTTGGCACAATATAGAGTTGAATGCACACTGGTTGCTAGGGGTACCCTGATAACCTTAATCGGATCAATATTGAATTGAGGGCTATCATCAAAATTGATGGGTATGATAGCCTTGCAGAGGAGGAGACTTACCCCAAGGTCAGGCACACCAACTTCAGGTGGAGCCCCAAAAGGGTCCTGTGAAGGATTTATTTCTTCTACTCCATGGTGGAATGGAGTTATAACTCCTTTGACTGGTTCAAGAAGACCCTGCAGAACAACAATGAATACTCTCAAGTTAGCAAAACATTTCTGGTAGGCCTGGAGCTTTTGTAGATTTCAATATCTGCATAATAAGGCACCCAGACACACAATACAACTCTTCTTGCACCTTTTTTGACAACATTGGGCACTACACAGAGTTGCACCGTGTATCTGCCCTGCTATGCTTGCATACAACACTGCAGAAAAGGCTGTGTGTCTAGGCTTTATTTAATAATGTTTTTTTACTTCTTGCCACTTGTACTGTAAAAGAAGAAGAAAATAATGAGGAAGAACAATAGTAATAAAGATCTTACCAAACCAGAAGCAAAGAGTGGTGTTTGAACTGGACCACTTGACTTAAAACTGGCACTTGTCTGGGAAAAAAAGTGGGAAAAAGAGTATGGAATGAAATACATTATTCGTCGTGGATGAAATAATAAAGGATAATACATTAATTATTCAATTGTCTCATGATAGTGGTCATTTGAAATGAATGCAACGTTTTGACTGCTACTGCTAGTCTTCATCAGGTGATGGTGTACATGTAGCATCAACAAATCACAGAGAAGAGCTCTGCCCACCTGAGCCACAGATGAGTATAAGGACAAGTGAACATCCAGTCAATACCATTGGCAGCCTGATAAAGACCAGCAGTGGCAAATTCGAAACATTGCATTCATTCCAAATGATCACAATCGTGAGACAACTAAATATTTATAAGTATAAGTCCCACTACACGACACCAAAAAACGGCAAGGCAAGGATAATATTCGGCAAGGAAGAATTTGCTTTTTGTACGGAAAGTGATAGAATTCTATATTTAAATGGCAATGTTCTGGCTAGCATTATCTTTATAGGCAATGACAAATCATACAGTGCTGTTTAAATATTTTTAAACATTTTATCATTTTGCGACCAAAAATTAAATTCATCCTTGCCGAAATCATCCTTGCCTTGCCGTTTTTTGGTGTCGTGTAAATGGGACTATAGTCACACCAGCTTACAGGTAGAACCTCTCCACAATGGCCAGAAGTTCCACCCTGCCACTGCATGACCTGTCTCAGTCTGTACAATGGCTACCTTTCCAGAAATGCCAAGAGAGGTTTAACTACACGAAAAATGAATGGCAGACAAATATCTGGTGTTATTTTATCAGCAAGAGGAATCAAACATCATGCCAGGTCCCAGTGAATCATTGCTGGTTTTTGTACTCTTACTAGTAGATGTATGAATTATCATTGCATGCTTGTTTGCACATTACACTCAGGCCCAGTTCCAATGTTTGACGTTTGATGCATTGAATGCATTGAAAACAATGGATAATTAGCTTTCTTTGATGGTGTTAGATTCAAGGCGGCATAAGTGCGATGTCTGAACTGGGCCTTAAGCCCAATGCACACATTGAGAAACTGTGTGAGGAAACTGCTACGCGAGGACCTTTTCTCACTGTGTGCTCTTTTATCTGCTTTACTTTTGGCCTCGTGTAGCCAAAGATGCAATGTCTGTGGTGAGAAATCATCTCATGCATAGCAGTTTCCTCATGCACTTTCTCAATGCATGCAGCAGGCTTTAGAGAGACAAAAACATCAACAACCGAAAATCACTCTTTATTTAAGATCATAGCACAAATTCATGCTTATTGTCCTTCTACAATTATTATAACAAAAATCAAGCCAATGAAAATTATATCAAGTTATAAGCATACCTGTATCCTGACTGGAAGCATGGAAAGAGCCTCCAGCATTTTTAACTGATGATCTGATGTCACCCACTCAAACCTTAGACTACCATCTCTTTCAGAACTTTTGATGTTTGGCCATAAACTGAAATATCAACACAAAACATTTAAATTTGCATTTCAAATCAAAGCAAAAATATGCTATATTTCTAAACTTTTACAACAATAATTAAAAGCTAATTTCTTTTCTAAAAGGGAACACCAAAACAGTTTGTTTGTATACAGATTCAAGAATGCTTATTTTATTTATCAAATTCTAAACAATGACATTAATTATCTCTTTATTGGTCTGTTTAGTATGTACACAGATTTTGTGCTTACCTTGAATTTCCTGCTTCAACTTCATTTTTTAACAATAAAACTATCATGTTTCTTTGGACAGCTAATTCCGTGACGCTGACAAAACTCTGATGGAATGTGTTACTTATTCTGCTGATAGAAGTGTTCTTTTGTGGTTTAAACATGCCCTGAGAATAAAACAAGTAGATAGTTATTCTTTGTGTGGCATATCATTCTTAAAAACAAGGCTTTTGATAGGATGTGCAGATGCAGATCTGCCTTCTACAGTAATTGAAGGGTTCCATATGAAAATGGCCTAAGTGACTTTTTGATGATATTTTTTCAATGGTATAAAATGGTATAATTAACTTTCCTATGCTAGAAAAATTATAATCTCAGGACATCCATCAAAAAGTCATTTAGGTCACTTAAACAGTGAACCCTTCAATTAAAATCTACATCTTCCACATCTTGAGCAGATTTTTCTGTATAATAATGAAAACTTGTAATGATTGATATCATTAACTAAGATAGCCATTTTTCTTCTTTATAAAAATCAAATCCAAAGATCTTCCTAGTTTGGAGAATTTTTCTTCAAAAAATGTGAGAAATCACAAGAAATACAATTTTGTTTGCAACACAATTTTTTCCAAAGCAAAAGCAATCAGGTGTTCTTTGTTCATGCTGATGAAGAGACCGGACTTGTTTAGTTAGAATCTGTGTTGAAGAAACAGTTTGTTTGACTCAGTTATCATTTTCTGCAGTACCTGGAGTAAAAAACCCTTGTGGCAATGGAGAGAACAACACATCAAACAAACTAACTTACATATGATTCAGTGCTTGAGCTGGGACTTGAACCTGGACCACAGCAGTGAGAGGCAGGTGGCTTAACCACTATGCCACCCATGCTGTGTGCTGATCACTTCAGATCATTTGTCTTTGCCCCACCCCGTCCTATAGCTACCGTGGTCAGGGGATGACATCTACAATAGGTACCAAGGGACCTGGATTGCAGACACCAGTCCCTCTGTTCCAACACCCAACCCCTGAAGCTCATCTTAAATCACACCTCTGTCTATATCACACAATATTATTGAAGATGCTTGTACAAATGGTGCAATTTCTTTCATTGATAAAGAGTTCTGTCAAACACGACAGTGTAATAGATTTTACAATGTACATAATCTTTATTGTATAAAGAGTTCTGTACAACAGAATTGTTGAAGCATTTTTAATATTTATCAAATGAATATAGTATGGCTAGCTTAAATTACCCTAGTTGCTATTTGTTTTCTCTTACCTCAGGTTTTGATAGACTACTTGTTATCTGGTTCTCTTTGCTGTGTATTGTGGTTTTACTTGGCTTCATTGTCGAAAGAGTTGTAGATTCTATATTGGATGGAGGTGTTTGAGATGAGCTGAAATCTCCAAAGTCATCAGTAGTTTTGGAAGCTGTGGTAAAATTTGCAAAACTGCTTCCACTTGGGGACTTGAAAAATTCTTTGTTACTAGGTTCATGTTTTGAGACAGTAGATTGTGAAACTGATGAGAAGTCACTGAAATCATCATCTTGTGGTTTACTGGATGAAGCTTCTCCAAAATCACCAAAATCATCATCATCGCTTGTTGGCTTAGTATCTTGTGATTGTGAAAATGTTGTAAAATGTTGAAAATTGTCATTGTTGTCATGGCTGCCCTCAGATTTTGAAGTTGTAGAAATTGTAGCAAAGTCCCCAAAATCATCATCTGTAGTTTCATGTGATTGTGGAAATGTTGCAAAATTTCCAAAATTTTCATTATCTTTACTTTTATTAGTCTGTGATGTAGAAATTGAAGCAAAGTTACCAAAATCATCATCATCATCGCCATTATCAGTATCTTTTACAAGTTTTGGATCATGTGATTTCGAGAATGTTGCAAAATTTCCAAAACTTTCATCATCATCATTAAGCTTATTTTCAGGTTTTGAACTTGTAGAAATTGTACCAAAGTCTCCAAAATTATCCTCATTGTTTTCTGGTTTGGTTGTTGATGGAACTTCTGTAAAATCCCCAAAATTATCATTATCGGCAGTTTTCTCACTACTTAGCTTAGGTGTTGAAAAGCTACCGAAGTCATCAGTTGACTTTTCTGGTGCTTTAGTAGGCAAGTTAGTCTGGTTATCTGATTGAGGAGTGGCAAAATCACCAAAGTTATCAGCGTCTTGCGTACTTGTTAAACTTGCTGGGGCCTTAGATGTATAATTATTGTCATTTTCTTGTTGGTCATTTAATGATAGAATGGTGTTCTTCTGTGTATTTGATTCTGATACTGAAGACAAATCTCCAAAGTCATCATCTTTCATTGGAAATGACGACTTTAATTCTAATTTACCAATACCATCATCTTCACTGGTATGCTTCTCCGAAATTGTTGAAAACTCACCAAAATCGTCTTCATCATCATCATCTTTAGATGGTTCAAATGATGACTTCAATTCTAATGTTCCAAAACCTCCATCATTACTTCTGCTGTTCTCTAACTGTTTATTGATGGCTTGATTATCAGAAAATGTACTAAAACTTCCAAAGTCATTGTCATCATCATTATGTCTACTTGGTTGTTCATGAGATAGATTTAATGAAGATGATTGACTAGAATATGATGAGTCTTTGATAACATCTGCTTTAGCACAACATTCAGAAAAATTAGATTCTTCTGATTCTTGTCTAGAATGTTCACTTTCACATGACTGAGATTCACTTTTACTGCTATCACTTTTTTGTGATACAAAATTTGCTTTGTTCTGATTCATTTGTTCTTGTACATCAAAGGATGACTCTCTATCAGCTAGAAATGTACTAGTATTTGAGTCATTATTGCCATGAAATGTATGACTGGAATCAATATCTTTGCTTGTATTGTCTTTTATATCCACATGTGATGTTTCATCAGTAGGAATTTCTGATGTATTAGATAAAGCAATATTGTCACTTGTACTTGATGAACTAAATTCACCAAAATCATCATCATCATCATCATCACTAAAAATAGATGGAATTTCCCTTGATCCAATGCTGTTGGGGATGTTTTGTAAGGTATTGGAATTTATTTGGTGAGAAGATATAGAGCTACCATCTGCATCAACTGGATTGGATGATTGGAGCTTCTCAAATTCATCATTATCATCATCATCATCATCAGAAAAGAAGTCAGACCTTGTGACAGTATTTTCATTGATGCCATGCTGTGCAGATGACCCTTCAGACATGCTTGCACTTTCCACGCCATTCACAGATTTTTCACTTTCATTTGTTTCATTCGATTCTTTATGTTGGTTGACATTTGAAAAACCCTTGAAACCATCAAAATCACTGTCATCACCTCCGGAAAAACAACCAAATTCATCATCAGAGTTCGAAAAGTCGTTTGATTTTAATCCCTGTTCGCTGCTAAAAGTTCCAGCTGACTGATTGTAATCTCCATTTGAAGTAAACCACGAAGATTTGTTAGTATTCGATTCGTTTGTGCTTCCAAAAGCCGAAGAAAAATCCGCAAAGCTTGAAAAATCCCCAAAATCGTCACCAGACGCAGATTGCTTATTGTCATCTTTATTCGACCACGGTTGGAAGTCTAATTGCTTTGATTTCTCTCTCTCTTCCTCTTCGTGACCTGTTTGTGATATAATATTCGACGGGCTGGGATCTCTAAAGACCATCTCGTCAGAATCTTCATCTTGTGTGCTATCATCTAGCGGTGGTGGGCCATCAGCGTACACTGAGCTCAAGTTCGTTCCATAAAGACTGGAATTGCAATAACGGGAAGACTTCTTTCCAACTTGCGAAGAATAGAAACTCATATTGTCGACTCAAACTGCTCATTGGTAAAACCTTTTTTCAAGCTACTACTCTAAACAGCTTCGACGAGCAACTCGAGTCAATAACAAGCGGCCTTAACCTTTACATTTTCGAATTTCTAAAATGATTTTATGGCTGGTACAGGAGTCGCCACTTCACCTCCAGTCGTCTAAATTCTGAGCTCAGACGTAACTTCTCGAGGCGACTAAATTTTTCAAGTGAAATCAAAACGGCTTTAATCGCTTAACACGTCACCACCATGTGTCTTTTGAGTACTTTTATGCCATCAACCCGGTAGAAATTAGCTACTATTGATCTATTTATGCTGGAGAAATTGATCCATTCTTTATCACAGTCTAATAGCACCCCGCCATTACAATCCCATGATGCTTAGCAGGGTAATTTCAGAAATTTTAGACTTTCGACCCCAGTGCCCCTCGAATAACAATATTTAGTTCCGGGTTGGAAAAAGAAATGAAATGAAATAAACAGGAAAGGAGAGGGAAAAAAGCAAAGAAAAGGAAAGAGAAGAGACAGAAAGGAAAGAAAAGGAAACCGAATTATTTTGTAATTTACTTTCAGCATATCAGTATGTCAATCATATTGTCTATTTTATGTCGTCATTTTACATTTTAAAAATATAAATAATAACATTACCTTTAAAAAATTCATAAATTTTTGTTGGTCCACCAAGTAAGTTACGCGCGCAACATATCTTGAGAAATTACAATTTTTGCTCATTAGCATAGTCATTTTTCTCTTCAACCAAATAAACACCGAATCGACTCTGAATATTGAAAGGGCATGGCAAAATTAGGTTTCCTTGAAAATTTGAGCTTCGCACATCCAATAGCTTTTGGCTAGCGCGATGCGGTTTCAAAAACTCTAAATTTTACAGATCGAGAATGTATGGGCTCATTAGCGCTCTTGCCACCCAGAAATTTAGGCGTTTGACACACTTCACGCGTCACATGCATGCTGCTGGTTTGATGCAGACCATCCGATAAGACAGCATTGAAATAGAGTGGTGACGCGCGCGCTTTTCTAGTGGCTTCTTCTGGAGATGCTGGTCGCATTAGGGCTTCGGGTTAAGCACTATAAAAAAGCATGTATTACTAAAAGATTGTACTCTTAGTAGAACGATTTCACATAACTCAGGCCCTGTTTATATGAAGAAAAGTTGTCTCGGGTGCCCCCCGCCCCCCCCCCCCCAACACACACACAGAATTTTACAGAGCGTTTCTAGCTATGGATTTTCTTAAAACCTGGTTCTCGAGGTTTTCTTCCGTTTTCGCTGGAAAATCAGCGTGTGCGCGCATATCATATTTGAGCTGTCTCGCCCCGGGAAGGCGAGTTATGTGTTTAAGCTAGTGACGTGTGAAAAAGTTGTTCCGCCTCCCAGCTCCCAGGGCTACCCTACCAGCCGAGACGAGTTACAGTATACTAATACCAGTACTGTTGTAGCTAATAGTATAATATTGATATTATTGATATTAAGAGGAAAGCATACTTTGACAGTTGTGTACGCGTTTCCTCCCGCCGAATAAGCGCCTCCCTCGAATAAGCGCCTCCCCCGAATAAGCGCCCCGTTTTAGACGTGAAAAAAGTAAATACGGTATTACAACACAATATTATAGAAGATTGAGATTCATGCAAGAATGCAGAAGCTCCAATATGAAAAACTTTATTTCATCTTTGACACCTCTTTACCAGTATTAAAATACCATGCATTTAGCATTTTAATTGTAATATAAGCTATGCGCTTAACTGTTGCACTCCCTCCAGTGCTAATAATTCAGTGCTTAGTATTAATGATAAATAATATTTTTGCCCAATATAATAAAATGGTATAATTAACATGCACTGTTCTATCTTCCAACTTGTCCAAGTCTTTGATCAGTTTTAGGATTGGCCGTGATGGCCTGTACTCTAACTATGGCTTCATTTATTTTAGTCTGAAGGTCTCTGAGTTCAGAGATGTGCAATAGACGAAGAATTTTAGCAGCTTCGTTGACAGCAGAATCTAAAGAAAAAGACATAATAAATAGAGTCAAGGTGGGTTTAATAATAATAATAATTTAATTCTTAAAACAACGCATTTAAAGTTCTCAATGCTTTTTACAATGATAAAAAAGTAAAGAAAAAGCCAGGGAAAGAAATATAATAAAGTAGCACCCTGAGTCTGTCTGTCCTGGACTGAGTTGCACACAAAAAAGCAGGGGCGGATTTAGTGGAGGGGTGGAGGGGGTGCGCACTCCCCGTCCTGAAATGACTCTGGGCGCCTTCCTTCTCTACATTTTTCCAAAATATCCTCTGGATAGTAGTTTCAATTTCTATAATGTTTCCCTCCCCCATCCCCACCCCCGCTAAAGAAAATCCTGGATCATCCGCCCCTGCACGACTGAGTTTTAGTCCAAGACGAAAAGATTTTAATGTATTTCCTGGTATAAAAGACCCATACAAATGTCATTGAATTACTGTTATGATCTCCATGTCTCACCCAAAAATCAATGTCAACGTGGTTTTCGACATTCTGTGAATTTGGCTGACATTTCAAACGCCACCCGCCAACAGACGTTTTTCTTCTGTCGGAAAACTCTGAACGTTTCCGAACAGCTATCAGAACTCAAAAAACACCTGTGGCCGTATGGTTGGGCCTCTGTATGTTCGGGGTATGTTCGCTCTTGTTCGGCAATGTTCGACGTTTTGATCGACAGAAGCAAAAACGCCAATTGGCCTTTGGCGTTTGTATGTCAGAGTTCGCAGAATAGTAGAATAGCGCCATTGCATGCGCAAGGCTCTTAAACAATACAATACAAATTAGGCTGAAAGCAAACGGTCCCTACACGCACACGTCAAAAATCAAATTTTACTGTTCCTTGTGTGGACGATGGCGAAATTACTTAAAATAGCCTTAGTTGCTGCGACCATCCCACAGGTATCAATACTGAGCATTGCTCTCTTAGTATTATGGTCTCTTGGTCACACCCTGAGGGAATTCATTCATGATCACTAACCTCCAGTATCGAATCCCAGGTCTGAAGTTCGTAATGATATAATATCTGTAGGTTCCTTCTTTTTATCTCCTTTTTTCTACATGAAATATAAACTAATGTTTATGAACAAATCCAATCCAATCTAATTTTGGAATTTGACTGAAATAGAAACCTTCTGTGCTGCAGCTTGAACACCTTCTTTGGATAGCCTGGATTCAATTAAAGCTTGAATTGCCTAAGTGAAAGTAGTACATGTACAATGAAGGATTTATTTAATAAAATGGGAAGCAAGAAAGATATAATTGTTAAATAACTAAACTATAGGAAATGAGTAAAAAATGAGTGAACGAGTGAACTTATTCAACCATTATAAAAATGGATCAATTATTATGGATATAATTAAATTTTTACAACTATACAATTAATCCTCCACTTATGACCTCCCATAAGCAACACCTTAACTTGACAGAAATTTTAACAGTTATTGAATCAGTGAATGAGCGAATGTGAATCAATGAATAAAAAAAGAGAAAGAAAAGACTTGTTTACCTAGAACTAAGAAATACAGTGCTTCAATATCCTCACCTGTAGAAGAACATACTGGTCATGGTGTTCTGGAAGATTAAGTAGTCTTGCCAAGGACGTTACTCCTGCCTTTAGATCAGGATTATCAACTGACGGAGATAAGAAACAAATTTTTTTAATCATCACTGTACACATGAATTGCAACAAACATAAGAAGCATTTCATCGATTGTCATTAGTGCCCTGCAAACAAGGCCATAAACTTAAAGGGGGACTAGTAGCACCAAAACCATTCTGGTGACGTCATACACTCAACTTAAGTATTCAGCTCCATACATTTCTTGACATTTTGTTTCTTAAACAATTTATTTCTTTGACACTAAATGTTTGTGTGAAGGAGTTGTCTTGTACATTGCTTAGGCTACGGATTCATTTTCTGACCAGTTTTCTTCAATGTACATGTAGAACATTATTGCATTGAGTTATTTCAATTACAAATTTACAAAGAAATGTACTGAGCGAAATGTTTGTGTGGAGTGTATGATGTCACTGATACCTCTAAAGATTCATAAAAATCTAATACTTCCCACGAGAATTCGCAGAAAACAAACTAACCCTTTTTTGAACAGCTCTTTGAGAGTCTTGAAGTTTCAGTTAAATGGAATGTTGTACAATTTTGATGCTAGTTCCCCTTTAAGGTGCATGAGTATTCACATTACCAGGTGCCATATATGGGGTGTGTTATAGAGCTAAAAATTCCTGTCTTCTATTTGATGAAGGTTTGGTCAATTTGGCAAAAGATGCCATGATTATTGGGATGTGACTAACAATAAGTCTTTAAGGCCTCATTTTTGTGTGTGTGCATGTGTGTGTGTGGGGGGGGGAGGGGGGGGAGGTGCATTCACCATTCCTGGTTATAATGATTGCCTACTGTATATATAAGAACTTTCAATGCACATCAATGTTAACCTTGAAAATTCATTGATGGTTCTAAATAATATTGAATTACTAGTAACAATAATGCATGACTTTACCAGTTAAATTCAAAAGATCATCTGATAAATCTGTTTTCCCACTAGCAGTAGGTTGACTTGCATCCTTTGCAAGACTGTTATATTTTGGAGCTACAAAATGAAATAATGTTTAGTCCTATTTTCATTACTAATTAATTAATAATTATCACAAAGAGGTTGAAAACAAAAAACAAAAACAAAACAAAACAGGGATATGCCACAACTTTGCGACAAAAATCAATGTCACTTGAGAGTAAACTGGAAGAGAATATTGACAAAGTTACTGTACATGAGCTATTAATAATAATGATAATTATAATAAATAATTTGTTAAATTAATAAAGATGGAACTGACTAACTGCAGTAAGAGTTATCATCACCATATCACTGCTTGCAATACGTGAAAATCACTTCCATTCTATTATTGATCATCACCATCATAATTCAATTATCTTCATCAAAAGATATCATTTTTTTATCACCAGGGCCCAATTGTCTGGGTTAAAATCATTCCTTATTATATGATTGAGTCAGTTTTCTTTGTTATTTGTAGGGCTTTACATGTATATATCCCATATTTTCCTGGTCATTATGAATTCAAGGGCTACATATTATACAGATATTTCCCTCGTACGAGGGCTTAATACAGATATTGCCCTCGTATAAGAGCTTTATACAGATATTGCCCTTGTCCTATACTTCCCTAGTAGTGAATGTTGGTGGGAAAAAAAATGTTGAGGAATAACTGTAGAATTTAAACCTGAGACCTTCTGTATGTCCTATACCCATCTTAAACCTCTATACTACTGAGTTAACTGATGGAAACTTATCAACAAAAATCCGGGGGGGGGGAATCCCATCGAAAATGGGTGGGGATGATCGTCTCACTCCTGAATACCTTAGTTCTAAATTTGTATCCAAGAGTGATACCATCAGCTATTCACTGCGAGACTCCACCAATAAACTGGATGTTCCTCTGCCGTGCACCAATTACCTCAAAAGCACTTTTATGTATAGTGGGGCAGAATTATGGAACAAGCTACTGAATAATATAAGGCAGGCGGAATCTCTCAATGAATTCCGTCGACTATTGGATACTTTCTACGAACAGTAAAGCACGGCATGTTTTTATTTATTTATATATACAGTCATTCTCAAAAAGGTTGTCCAGATGAAAAGACGTTTAGACGTTAATGAACTCATTTGCATGTATCAGATTTTCAATTTTCTTAAAAGAATTTCATTTCAAAATACCAAAGTACATTGCATATTATATATTGTGTATAATGGATTGTAGTTTTGCAGCTAAAGTTAAAATTCTTGTGAGAAAATTGAAAATCTGAAATATGCAAATGAGTTTATTAACGACTAAACGTCTTTTCATCTGGACAACCTTTTTGAGAATGGCTGTATATATATATAATTAGGATTAGAGTATAGATTATTTGATTATTTTAATGATTATTTGTAAACGTACCCCTGATGAATTAACCGTGTTTAAATAAAGTTATATCTATCTATATCTATCTATCTATCTAAACCTCTATACTACTGAGTTAACTGATGGAAACTTATCAACAAAAATCCCGGGGGGGGGGGGACTCCGGGTGGCAACGGGCGGGGATGCTCGTCGGAAGTTTCCAAAATTACCCCTAAAAGATACCAGAGTCTTACGAAGGTGGGCGTGGCAGCATAAGATTTTTACCCCTAAAAGATACCACTTTAAAAGCTGTCGTTGCTGTTATTATTATGTAATATGTTATTCTCTTAAAAAGATACCAGCTTAGACTTTGGAGGCCCCAAAACCTTTAATACACCCTAAAAGATACCAGATCCCTGATTTTGACCCCTAAAAGATACGACGATCATCCCCGCCCAATGATATATGGGAGTCCCAACCCCCAACCAAAGATTACGTTAAATGTACAAAGCGACTGAAACTCTTCCTTAAACCGTGTTTAAACCGTTATTTTTCTTGACCGTTATTTCGCGATGATCGGAGAAACTAACTATTTGACATGAAATGAGCGTTATTTTGCAATGATCGGAGAAACTATTTGACAAGAAATGAGTCTTTGTTTGCTTAACCGTGGTGCTGACAAGACCTTGGCCAGGCACGTAAAGTTCAGTGAGCGCTGCCAGGTTGTTTGGATAAGGGGCAAAATCTGTCATCACTGTCCCCCACAAATGTCACTTTCGAACTACGATAATTGGAAGACGAGAGTCAGAACAATAGTATCTAGGGTTGTTGCCTACCCTGGGCTTTTCTTTTCCCTAGGTTCTTTTGTCAATGATTAAACCGCGTTTACTGGCGAGGGGATATCATGTTCGCGTCAACAGACCGTTGGCTACAGTTGAACCATACGGATTTCTAACGCATCGGTTGGAGTTTTAAAGAAGTTAAAACGTTGGGAGGAATACAAAAAGACAAAATAACAGTAATTCAAGGTAATTTATAAATACTGTCTGTTTATTTATAAAGTAAATTTTCAGATGATTATTATCCTATCGCCCGTGATCAAACACGACAGTGTAAAAGATTTTACAATAAAGATTACGGGATTGAGCCTGATGATGGTGTCAGGACGCCGCCGAAAAATGCTCCTTCCCGTAATCTTTATTGTAAAAACGTGATTTACAGTAAGGTCTAAAATCTTTTTGTGTCCACTTGAAGGCAACTTTTGATTTTTTTTTTTTTTTGAATGCGAAAGAGGTTTTTGAATTATAAATTCGTGATGCGTGAAAAGACCAAATATTTTTGTGTTATTTCATTTTGCAAAAGGGTATAGGGGGTCACCCTATTATCAATGTCTTAGCCCCTGCATTTTCACAAATGCTCCACCATCTCTGTTGGTCTACTCACCATTATCAGCATACTCCAGTCTAATAGCATGTGACAGCAACCAATCTAATACACTACTTTTTTGTTTACTTTTAAGTGGGCATTGTAAATCTGTTAAATACTGCGAAGAA
This sequence comes from Telmatactis stephensoni, assembly GCA_029948255.1. Classification (NCBI taxonomy): domain Eukaryota; kingdom Metazoa; phylum Cnidaria; class Anthozoa; order Actiniaria; family Isophelliidae; genus Telmatactis; species Telmatactis stephensoni. The sequence continues at coordinate 65,167 of JALIZF010000888.1, forward strand.
GAAATAACAAGTCTTAAACTTTTATCTACCACAAGTAATATTGAAGTGAAGCTCTCCTTATGAATACCCCTATGATAGTCACACAGAGAGAATGGCCCTGGGATAAGGCATTGGTGGATTACATGTAAATAAGCCCAATTTGTTACAGTGTGAAATGAAAAACTGTGGGCACCAGAAATATTTCAGGCATAATTTAATAATATATCTACAGGTTGTTATTTGGCCAATAAGAAATGGTTACAAGTCTAACCACAAACACGATGATAAGGTTCTGGTGGTTGGTTGACAGACATTCCTGAAATATTTGTAGGTGCCCACATTTTCCAATTCTCACTGTAAGTAGGATTTTTACTAAAACCTTGCCAACAACTTTAAGTTTTTGTATTGTATACTTCCTATGACACTACTGGCATGATCTTTCCGACACCATGCTGCATGAGATATACCAGTCTACAAGTACTACTCCAAAATAAAATTCCAGCCTTTTCCAGGAAAAATTCAAATATTGGCTCAATTTCATTGTGGTGGTTTTTGAGTACTATATATGGGTAAGAGAATGTTTTGCTCTTAATTGTCAGTGCTAAAACACGTTGAAGGTTAATCTCTGCTGATAAGTATGGTTAGGACAGCTAGTAATCTTGGATATGTATCTTGATTGATTTACACATTTCTTATTAATGGAAACTCTTTAGAATAGGTACCACTTATACTATATTACTTGGTACATTTTCCTTCATCATTGTCATCAGTGTTCTATAAATTAGCATTTCTTAGTCCATCTGGTATCCACTGAGCTAAGATGTTCAGCTTTTACACATATTGACCTCACACCTGATACTGACTTTAGAAAAGTTATCCCCACCCCTCCCCTAACAAGTACACTATGTATCCCCACCCCTCCCCTAACAAGTACATTATGTATCCCCACCCCTCCCCTAACAAGTACGCTATGTATCCCGACCCCTCCCCTAACAAGTACACTATGTTGACCCAACATATAAATACCTTTGTAAGAGCTTTGGACCAGTTCTCATTTTTCACATCCCTCAATGCTTCTCTGTCTTCTATTTTATAAAGACGAATCTTTTGGTCTTCTAACCATACTACAAGACTACGACATTCTTCTTCAGCTAGGCGATAACATTAGGATTTTATTGAATTATTAAAATTATATCGTATATCTGAGCTTATATTTGTAAAGTTGATTTCTTCACAAAAACAACCAAAAGTTTTGCTCATTTCAGGACATTATCCAATAGACTGTATCACTTCTGTTATGATCCTGAAATCTTGAACATTTGAACATTTTCTTCTGAAGAGATAATAAGCTTAAGTAATAAGCTTATTGGGGTCAAAATGAAAGATTCCAAAAACAATTTTAAAACTCAAATACTTACAATTAATGTTGAATGTATCGGGATGATGGTACTCTAAAGCAGCTAATTTTCTTTTGAACATGACTATTTCATATAAATAACGGTAAAAATAAGCTTTCTTTCTGGCACGTTTGCTCCCAGAATGTGAACCTGGATTTTCAAAGACTCTTGGAGAAATTTACTGGTGGCCGAAGAAGAGTGGGAACAAGTAGGAATATATCGCAGGCTCAGCTCATTAGGATTCCTGTGTACTTACAAAATGGCGGGATTCCAGTTGGAAAGTAATATTCGATTTTTAATTTTCCATTTTTTACGTCATGTAGTGATAGGAATAGCTAAAAGTTCGTAAAGCAAAGGGAGTTTGTATATATTTCGAATTCATACTCTCGTAAATGGCGTTCGCACACTTGGAAATCCATGGCGTTCGATTTTGTAAGAATCCACATATCTTCTCTTGGTACAATTCGCTGAACAACAAACTATTTTCAAGTTTTGTCTTATGGGGGAGTAATCAAAATAGACGTACAAGCTTTAGGCCTTCAAATCACCGAAGTACGAAAACTATCACTACTTCTTACAAAGAAAGAAGTCATGAAGACTGCACTTACAAGAATTCAACTCCATCATTCATGACTAACAAAGATTTGTGGTTCGATGTAGCCGTCTTGGACTCGCTTCCCCGTCGTGAGCTTCAAAAACTATGCACAAAATTTGGTATACGTGCTATTAGTAAGACAACTAAACTGATCGAGGATCTGAAAATGTTCCACAATCAAAACCTGACCAACCCATCATCCATACTTCATAGTCCATTCATTCCAGGTTCCTTGACTTCAAGAAACCAATACAAAAGATCTGAAACTCATTGTAGCAAGGATATTGATAAGTCAACAGGAATTTTTACATCACTGGATGTTTCGTCATCAAATGTCAGACGAGATGAAGAACTGCAACGGTTGTGTCGAAGTGTTGGTGCAAGGACAACAAGTTCAAGGAGTACTGCAAGTTCTTTAGATGCTTTGAAATCTAATATAGGGGAGTTTGACAAGTCATTTAGAGTACTTGCAGAAACTTGTGACGAGAGAGAGATTGTGCTCCAACAGAAGCCTAGTGTTTCTACTATTTTAAGCTCTGGAAACAAAAACAAAGCCTTTGTAATAAGCAAATGGAAGAAAAAGAAAACTGAAGAAATGGGAGAAGAATTATTTAAAAATTATCAAAGGGACATTCTTCAGAAAGGAAGAATCTTCCATTCCTATATCAAAGACTTTCTCTCTGGCAATGATTCCAATACTGATGGTGTTCATGGATGTATTCAAAGTGTTTCAAATGTCTTGAAGGACATTAGCTGTGTTATAGCAACTGAGAAGAGAGTATCGCATTACCAGCTTGGATATTCTGGCTTTCTTGACACCCTTGCTCTCTACAAAGGAATCCCATGTCTAATTGAATGGAAAACTTCTGAAAAACCCAAAGAATCATTGGACGACTGTCATGACTTTCCTCTCCAAGTTGCAGCTTATGCTGGAGCAATAAATTCCAACCCTTACTTCAGTGTTCCTGTTACAAATGGTCTTGTGGTAATAGCTTACCATGATGGCACCCCTGCTCATGTTCATAGGATGGACATGCAAACATGTGATCACTATTGGCAACAGTGGCTTGTCAGAGTGTTTAGATATAAGCAGAACTTCAAAAAAAGCAACAGTTAAAAATACTGTGATAAGGAAAAAAATCGAAAAAATATTGAAAAAAAAGTCAATATGTTTTGATATATGAACATGGATTCAAACTTATTTTATAGACTTATTTCTCAATACTCCTTTTTATGGATACAGATTATATCGTGAATAAACTAATTTTAAACAATATCATGGGATGCTCATTGTGTAAAAGCTGTTGCACCTCACACCCACCTTCCCCCCCCCCCCCCCCCCCCAGAATCCATCCATCTACCACATGTGGTTTGCCTTTCTGCTCAAAATAGAAAAGAAGAAAAGAAAGGCCAACAAGGAAAAACGGAAAAACAAAGGAAAAACAAGGCAAACATCTCAAATCAGAAATAACTTCACAACATTTCATAAAAATTACCATTTTATTTAGTATAATTGTTATAATTTATTTAGTATTGGGGGGCGGGGGGGGGACTTCCATTGTAAAAGGATCAGGTATGCTCATTTTTTTTTGTTTTTGTTTTTTTCCAGACTTTTATTTAGATTTTCTCCAATATTTACAAAACATATCAAACATTTTTAATCTAGATACAATTATTATTATGGACATATATCTATATAAAACATTGATGTCAAGTCTGCTTACCTTTTTTGTTGTTGTTGTTGTTTGTGGGTATGCTCATCGTATCTCTTAGGGTAAAGATTAGCAATTAGGTATCTTTTAGGGTGTTAAAATTGAAGTTTAGAGTTTTAGCATTTCCTGGTCTCTCTTAGGGCATCAAAGAACCCATCGCTTATTATCTTGTTCTCAAATGAAAGAAATTTGCCCAACCCGCAACCCCAACCCGCATGTTGACATTTTAATTTTATGTTCATCATAATAATGTTCATTAGCTTATTATCACTGGTATTTTTTAGGGTCAAAATCGTCCAGCCACGCCCTTCTTAAAAGCTAGACTTCCGAGATCTTTTAGACGAGCATACCCGATCCTTTTACAATGGAGTTCCCCCAGCCCCCCCCTCCCCCCCCCCCCCAGCCCCACACACCGCATAAGCATAAGCTAAGCATACGCAGACTCAATAGCTAGCGTACTGTTCATTATAAGTTTTTGTAACAGGAGGGAATTTTGCATGCGCAGTGTGCGGACATGCTTCGCGGTACACAGACAGAGCAGTAAGAATACTTCAATGTTTACCTTTTTATCTCATGTTTTCTGCCCAATTTACCAGTACTTCCAACATCATAAAAGAAGATGCGATTAGTTTATCTGCTGGTCATCTAATATGATGAGATAATAAGAGATGAGTTTTCTTAACAAAATGGAATTTTTCGTGCCCAAGAAACACAGTACGGAGTGAAACGGCTACCTTGGGTGCCCATACAACACAACTAGCTAAAACACTCTCAAATATTCAGCTCCTAATTACATCGTGGAGAAATCGATACACATGGCAAGAGTTTATTAATCATTAGAATACCTTGGAAACTTTTAGCTCTAATCGACATTTTATATATAGTATTACTGTAAATTGAAGAAACGTTGTCGGGTCTAAAAACATAGACAATATAGAAGCTGAGACCGAAGTGGTGCTTGGGATGTCATGATCAAATAATGATATTCTGATTTATTCATTTACGCTTTGCCTTCGATACAAAATGCCAAAAGCGTGTTCAGGCCCTGGGTTGGCGGGTCGTTTGGCTCGATTTTTTTTATTGGTTGCAGCTTAAATATAATTATTGGCATCCCATGCACCATTTCGGTCTCAGCTTCTATGTTTCTGAGACCCGACAACGTTTCTTCCATTGACTTAATACAGCAACTAACTCCTTGTTTTATATAGAACCATGTAAAATTCGCTTATATGCTCATTGTTCAGACATCGATCACTCCACTCTGAAAATAGGTACCATCTCAACCTTCAGTGTTGGTTTATTATTACCAGGTATCCTTCTTCGTTTTAGAAATGCTGCTTATTTCAGAATGAAAAATGTCCTTCAAGTTGTATTTTCATTGTTTCTGAGAGGGTTATGTAGAACATAGAGAAAGTACCTCTAGTCTCCTCCGCAGGCAACGAGAAACGAGAAAGACTGGAGGAGAAGGAAAAATATGGAATCCCAACAGGAAACCCAAAAGAGTTGCCTGCGGAGGAGGCTAAGTACCTCTTCCTTTTACGACAAGCCACGAGCTTATCAAGATTCGTTTGCCATTCTTTTGATTTGTAGTACTGCTGTTCATCTCAAAGCCGGAAGAAAAATATTTTAGAAATGTTAAAAATTATATTCAAAGTTTTCAATCAATGTTATGTACTCTTTAATTTTTTGCATAAATCACTTTAAAGTGAAATGTTTTTTTTGCCCTTACTCAAAATTAAAATAGGATCTTCACCTTCGGAACTTGCAATAATTCTAATCAACAATAACAGCGTTTTCAAGTAGTGTTAAGTTTGATGCCACAAAAACTCGCTAAGAACCTAAAAACTTAAATGTTTTTTGCAACTAATGAGCTTTTATCATGTAATTCCAAAAGTCACAGTACAGAAATATAATTACCATAGCTGGAAAGAGCACGTCAAAGTTAGTAAAACTGTGAAGTTTGAGTGAAGTAACTTTGAAACTCACGAAGATATGAATTTTCCAAAATCGAAATTTTGTATGAAAACATTCGCTGGTAGTCAAGAGATGCCTACCAGCAAAGGTTTTCTTACAAATTCATACTTTTCAAAAATTCATATTCTCACGAGTTTTGGATGTAATTCCTTCAAACTTCACTGTCTTGCTAATTTTAACATGCTCTTTCCAGCTATGGTAATTCTTTTTCTGTTTTACGAATTTAAAAATACCTGATAAAAGCTCATTAATGCAAAAGTTCTCCTTTACTTCTAGTTGAAAGCCCTTTTGTTGAGCACACTGAAAAAAAATTGCCTACAAATTCATTTCTGTGTAAAATATATACAAACTCCACCTTCTATTAATTTGAAAAATGATAAAAAGTACTAGCGTGGAAGAATGTTTTTCCGCTTTTCCGAAAGCCGCAATTGTTCTTCTAAACGTAGAGCATATACACATTTCATCGCTCGTTTACTCAGTCCAAATATACTGCCGGCCCGAAATTTATTTTATAACTTGATCCTGACTTCGCTTTGTCCAATTTTGCTGCGTACTGAGCCCTTTTTGGGGATGAAACTTTTAAGGCTGATTTACACGCTACGATTGTTGGCCCGACTTTTTAACAAGGTTTGTTTGGGAAAAGGAAAAATCGGCCCGATTCGCAGAAATCGGCAACAAATTTTTTCGTGTCGGGCCGATAATCAAATGAATTGGAGCGCAAAAACAATGGATTCCAAATCGGCCGAACAAATCGTAGCGTGTCAATCAGCCTTACTGCAATTTTCATAATACTGCGAACTCTGACCTTCAAACAGTCCGTTAAGTTGGAATTTGGTTTTTCGCTTCCGCCCAGGCCACTTCAAACAAACAACCAAAAAATACTCATAAAGATCCCTAAAAAAACCATCAAACGACTTAATATGATCTTTAGACGATCTGTAACAGCTAAATATGATTTTGGTATTAGTTAAATCTACGTATTTTTGAATTTTGATTTTGATTGACGGAAGCTAATTTGGCAAAAACCACTATAGTGTTTACATGTCCGAGTTCACATGATTTTGAAAATTGCAGTAAAATAACTTCTGTCACTGACCTACAATCGCATTGTTATGCATCAGCGGGTGCGTGCATGCGCAATGCAAAATTCCTTCCTGTTGTTTTTTTCCAGTAATACACTACGGTCGGAAGGAAACAATGCCACAGGCAACAAGTAGAACAAAAAGACATCGTTCAGAGTAATCCACATATTCTTTGTTTTTGTCGTTTTAACAAATCGCGAGCTTCGTTCTAACAGTAGTTTTGCCACACGAGAGTGATAAATGCGCTACTGAGTCTGCGTAATTTTGCTTGCGTTTATGCTTATGTCGCTAGAGTGAACCGGCTCTTAGTGAGCAGTGGCGAGAAAATTAAAATAGCAACCGGCGGCCGGTATATAACGTCTAAATCGTGAAATTGCTTGATGATACAATTTAGAAGCCGTAGAAACAATGGGAATACGTCATGTCTTCAATGTACGCGTACGGTAGGCCAACTTTGCTTTTGATTGACTTTTTAAAATTACGGTATTTTTACCGTATTAGTAAAATTTTATTTAAGCTAATGAAATCTAGTAGGAGGACACAAACAATGAACTTGGGCTACCTAATAGAATATAATTTTTTTATGGATAACAATGCTTATCTAAACAGGAGAAAATATAACCAAGCGACTTCCACATAGCTAATCAAACGTTCGGTAATCGAACTCAATCGAATTCAATCGTTCGATTGATTTGGATTTGGCTCGGTAATCGATCTGATCGAACATAATTGAACTCATCAAAACGTGGTGGCAATCGAACACAATCCAACGCGGTGAGCACGCTGAGGCATCCTTCGGAAGGAGGTATCTTCGGAAGCCACTCCGATCAGCCGAACGTACCCGAACGCTACGAACGTATTCCGACTCAAACCAATTAATACTCGTAATAAAGGCATCTTACGGGTTCTGGACACAATTTTAGTGGGGAAATATCTTATTCTTTGAACAAATAAAAGCGTGTTGAAGATTATTACTGAGTAGTTCAGTCATGAAACCTAAATATACAACGACATTCATCCTCATATCAGACCTCCTTTTTCATGGATGGCTGAAAACGCCGGCTTAAATTCGATTGAGTTTGATTGCTTTTCTGTTCGATAATTAGCTATGCCAGGTATTAATCAGACGCCTCACTCCTGGCAGCCTTCTGCACAGGCATTTTTCAGCTTTTTTAGTTACAATCCATTCAATTCCTCAATCTCATTGCTGAGAGGAATTTACTGGATTGAGACTTTGACTTTATAGGCTTCATTAACAATTTTATGTGATTCAAATTTATTAGATAAATTGTTTCCATGTTGTGTGAACTTCTATTTATAGAGTACTTTTTATTGTTATATTTTTAATATAGTAATTGTAAATTAAATTTTAGATATTATCTTTACATGTTAAATTATTGTATATAGTTTACATCTTCACTTATTCAATATTGATTAATTTATATTTATTTATTTTGTACAAAACTCCTAGTATAGTTTTTTACTGAGTTAGGAGTATACCTTTTAAAGTATTAAAGTATTAAAGACGGGGGCGGATCCAGGATTTTGCAAAGGGGGTGTCCCAAATAGGCCTCTTGAGAGATGACGTCACATCCAAGATGGCGGCCTCCTAACATTGGAATCTGATGACGTCATCTCTTATGGTGCTAGGGGTATGTCCGGTGCACCTATGGACACCCCCTGGATCCGCCCCTGAAAGATGTGCTTTGTATGATGACCCAGAGTGTCTATTGTGTATATGTATCATGTCTATTTGTATCCATTTATAGAAATGCCTATTTAAGTCTAGTGTCTATTTACATCTATTTTGTCTATTTATCTATTTGTCATAAAACAAATTAAAGCTAAATTTAGGCCTACTCCGGGCCCTAAAATCGCCTAATGTCGCTTAATATATATCGCCTAATAATATCGCTCAAGATCGCTCAATATCGCCCAAGAGCGCCTAAGAGCGCCAACTCGAAATGGCTAAAATTTCCCAATATCGCCTATATAAAGATCGCCCAAGATTGCCCAAAATAACGATCAGTTTAGGCCGGGCCCGGGGTAGGCCTAAAGTTCAAATTGTCTATATCATCAATATACACAATAGATGTCTAAATAGTGTCTGTCTATTTTCATGTTCAACAAAACTGACAAGTAAAATAAGTTCAACTACATGCATTTTCTTGTCAATTTTTGCCAAGCTTTATTCAGATAAAATTGTCCATGTTGATGCAGGGCAATGATGGCATTATGTTAGTTGTGCGACGTAATTACACGTACAAATTATATCTCGTACAAGTAACATAATTCCATCATTGCCCTGAACTGAAGTGGACAATTTTGTCCGAAACTAGTTGGCAAAAATGCCGTAGAGAAAACGTAGTTGAACTTAATTTCACTCCTCAGTTTTTGTGAGTTGAACTTGTGATAGACATTCAGGAACAATTGTAACAATGTTTTAACGCGCAAAATGTAACAATTTGCAATGCGAAATATAACAACTGAAATATTACATTTCTCACACACCACTGGAAGCGATTGTCAAACTGACCACCGCCAACTGACTTCTTTATTTCATATCAACAAAACTAAAACTGATCAACTTACATCAAGCATGGTAAACACATAACAAACTAGATAAGACTGTCAACCAGATGGAGCCTACAATTAAAATGATACTCTAGCAATGTCGGCTGAGGGCTGGGTGGGTACCCCGGGAAAGGGGGGGGGGGGGGACTCCCTATATTGGTGTGCTAGGGTAAAAAGAGCTAATAAAAATGTCTGTCTGTCTGTCTGTCTGTCTGTCTGATCGTCGTATTCAGTTTTAGGGGTTGAAATCGCTGATTTGGTATTTTTTAGGGGTCGTCAGAGAAAATCCAAGGTTTTTCAGAAAATATGGTATTTTTTAGGGGTACAAAATAAACGAGAAGATATTTTTTTACTTACTCCCTTTTTATTAACACACCGTTAAAATCATTTTAAGTATTTTTTAGGGGTATTTTTGAGCTGTTAGGTATTTTTTAGGGTCGAACATTTTGGCATTTGGGTATTTTTTAGGGTACGTTTTGGAGGTTTCCGACGATCATCCCTAGCGTTTTGACCCCGAAGAACTCCCCCCCCCCCCCCCCCCCCCCGGGGTGGGTACTTAAGGATCGACTCGAACTTAATACAAGTCAGTAATGGCGGACAACAAAAAAGCAACTGAATTTGCCAACTGAACACGTGACTAAGGCCCCTAGGGCCCAGGCCCCAGTGGTGTGTGAGAAAACATTTTCCACTTCTTTCGTTCCTCAGCCAGAGGAAAATACAACTTTGCGTTGATTGTTACATTTTTCGTAATTTGGCATAACTGATCTGTGCACTTGTTGTCAATGTAATTTGAACAATAGAAAGCTGCTAATATTCACCTTATAAACGTCATTTATTTTCATTTTATAACAGAACGTGGAACTACTGGAAACACAGGATTTTATTCACTTGTTTGAGTACATTATGTATAGCGATTCCTCTTTTAATAAATCGTGGACTACATGGCAAGTATGGCATAGGAATCCATGGACTAAGCATCTTGTTTTTAGGATTACTTCCATTCGTCTTTGCCCTATTCTTAGTACGCTTAAGGAAATGGAAACTTTGTTGGTGTCCTTCGATGACAGTGGCCCTATTGCTTTCGGCATGTTTAGTATTATACTATCTTACAAGTAACGGTCTTTGGTGTTCACAACATCCTAACACAACGCGTGCAATGTGTGAAAAACTCGTCCAGTTCGCGTCGTTGGCAAAGTCTGCAAATGTGACATGGTGGTTAACTTTAGGTGACCTATTAGCTATTCACCGTGGCCGTGCAATGCCATTGCCTTGGGAGCACGATATTGATGTCTGTATCACGTCTGAGGAATTTGCAGTTTTTCGTAAAGCTCTGAATTCAAGTGTCGGCCTTTTCCAACCAGAAGTCGAGTGGCTTTCGCCAGGACATTGCTATTTACCTATCGATATGGCAAAGTTAGGACTGACAGCCCGAATTTATGAAGGTGTTAATGTAGATATCTGGACTTGTCCACAGCTTTCGGGAAATATAACGCGCGTGCCTTATTGCAATGGCTTAATGAATGTTCCGGACTCTTTGGAGGATAAGCACAAAATACTGACAAAACACTACGGAAACTACTTTGTGGTCAAATACGCACACCACGAAAACTTGTGCAAAATCTGGAATGGTTGATATATAGAGAGAATCTGGAATGGTTGATGTATAGAGAGAATCTAGAATGGTTGATGTATAGAGAGAATCGCGAATGGTTGATGTATAGAGAGAATCTGGAATGGTTGATGTATAGAGAGAATCTGGAATGGTTGATGTATAGAGAGAATCTGGAATGGTTGATGTATAGAGAGAACCTAGAATGGTTGATGTATAGAGAGAATCTAGAATGGTTGATGTATAGAGAGAATCTGGAATGGTTGATCGAGAATCTAGAATGGTTGATGTATAGAGCCAGAAAAGTCAAGTTCAATCGTGTTCGTGTTCGTGGCATTTGCATAATTTCCGCCCCCTTCACATGATTGGGGGATCAGAAAAACCAAAATCCAACTGAAAGTTTGAATTTGTTAATTGTTGGTTGCGATGCAAGCGTTTTCGTAGTAAGGTAGTAAGGAGCCTTAGATTTCATTAGTGAATTTTCTTAAAAATCTTCTCAGTTTCTACGCTCTCAAACGCTGACTCGCAATATCCCAAACCTAATCGCCTTATTAGTAAAACTGTGTCAGCGAAACTGATGCGCGCGGCAGATGCGCAGCAGCAAGGGTCCGGAACTACCTGAACAGCACAATGTGAGTTTCTTGATAACTGATTATAAAACGAGATGAGATCTACTTGACAAGATTTTAAGACCTGTTTAGACTAGACTACAACCACTGAAAGCGTGCAATGTTTTTCACTACTTAGAATAATAAAATTGGTATATAATTTAGAATTAACGGATGGAGTGAACTACTTTGAGCTGTGTGTATAAAGACACAATCAAGAATGAACGGAAATCTGTAACACTGTATATGAAAAGAGGGTACTTACAGAGTACTTACCGTAAAAGGACTTTTACTCCGATACTTTTACTACGAAGAAAGGCCTAGAGTCGAAATGTCAATAGCGGGTGTTTACATGGCACTGGGATCATCCTAGCACTATATAGGATCATCCTAGCAGGTGAATCATCCTACTTGCTAAACATTTACTGCATTCTGTTTAGTAGGATGATCCTAGTACCCGAAGTGAAGACACAAATTTTCATGTAAACAGAATACAGTAAATGTATAGCAGATGATTTGTATATAGATGATTTGCCATAGGATGATCTTAGTGCTAGGATGATCCTGGCTAGTGTCATGTAAATACCCCCTAGCTGAACTTCCACCCGAGTGCTGTGTATTTTAGCGATGGGCAGAAATGAAAACGCGTACTTGTGGACGGGGTCAAAAAAGCTGGTTGTCGAATCGAAGAGCACTTGTTGCAAATAGAATGCCAACAATACATCCGCGAAATACAAATGACTAAATAGTACAATAGTGCCGATTAAAAAATAGAAAACACAATTTGCATAAAATTGCACAACTTAGTATAAGTACAAATAGAGCGATTTTTATTTGACCGCGAAAGAAAAATGAAATGACCGTTTAGTTTGTAGTAGTAAATAAAGAACAAAAGAAAACAATGGATTCAGAGCCTACTACGAGTCATATCAGTTTCTACATTATATTGCCTTTTACCAAAACTAAACCATACTAATTTTTAAACAATATTTATCAAAGGGATCTTTAAATATTGCAGTTTATGTAACAATAGAGCGAAATTTGGGCAACACTGAGAAGCAAATTCAGCATGTCCATATACATGAGTTCGGCCCACTTTTCTCGCTATCAATTAATGTGATTTCTCTCGTCTCTTTCAGTAGCCAAATTTGATATCTTTACAACAATTTGAGAAGAAAAATTAACTTAGATGTGCTCTTTTCTTTTTAATTGTAGGAGATTTAAAAAGTTGTTTTGTTTACGCTTAATTTCTGCAGTTAAAATCTCTCATCAATGATATCTCGAAAACGCTCTCTCAGAATTTGATATTTAAAATTCAAGAATAAGCCTAGAACTCATTAAAATCGAGAATAGTTAAAAAGGGGGAATTCTTTTAAGGCGTCGCCATAATAGCACCGATCTCCATATAACATAGGTCATCATAAACTTTGATCTTTGTCTGATAAGCTAAGGATGTAATAGTCATTATTATATGATTGAGTTGGTTTTCTTTGTTATTTGTAGGGCTTTATATCGCGTATTTCCCTAGTCATTATGAATTCAAGGGCATTATACAGATATTGCCCTCGCCCCATACTTCCCTAGGTCATCTTAATTTGGATGTTAGACTTAGAAATTTTTTACTGAGCCCCGAAATCATACACCAAGTAACCAATTTTGGTGAAAAAAAATCTCTTGAGAAATGACTTTAGGGTTCGAACCCGAGACCTTCTGCACACCTATACCCGCCTTTAACCTCTATACTACTGAGCTAACTGATGGAAACTTATCAACAAAAAATCGTATTGTCTGTTATAATGGTGTTCGTTAACTTCACCGTGAATAGAATTGAAAAGCAATTGTTTAAGATTTTCTTCTGGGAATTCAGAAACAGTGATCAGATAGTTAATGTCATTTGGGATTGTTTTAGTGTGAAAACCTCCTCAATCATATAATAAGCCAGTTAATTACCTCGAACCTCGGCTTTTATCCATATACATCCCTCGGGCCTTCGGCCCTCGGGATGTATATGGCTAAAAGCCTCGGTTCTCGGTAATTAACTCTTACATATACTATCAGACTGCTAATGAACAAACAGTTTTCACTCAAAGACGACTGGTAGCTCTACGGCTAAAAAATTCGATCGAGCCACCTTAAGGCGAGTTTAGACCCCAGAATAATTAAGCCTTAATTAAAACCCACTTGCACGGTTTAAACGAAGTTTTATTGACACAAGAATTTCTCGGTTACATTTACCAGTCCAAAGTAATTAATTATCAGCAGGAACGACGATTTACATGATCAGGTATATATTCTAAACAATATATTCCTATTATGTAGGAATAATATTGAAAAACGTTAAAGAGAAAGTTGTCATTATTCAGTTCTTTCTATTGTAACGCTAATTCCTAATGCCCCTCTTTTCTTTGTGTTCACCCATAGTGCTTTTTAAACGTGAACTTGACGTTTTCTACGCTTGATCCAGAGATGATCAACGTGTACTCTCCCTTTTTGGTATCATAATCACCTTCAATGTGAGCACGTTGTGAATAATCCGTGTTGACCGTCTTGTAAACATTCCGGCCTGACTGGAACAACTGCCAAACATGGTGATCCTCCGCCCTTTTGATAAGCGTTATACGTATATAGTGGCCATCTTCCAGGGCTTGTTGGTTGTCACACCAAGGAGTCCACATACCTCCAGTTGGTTTCTCTTCTCCAGGTGGACATGTTACCGGCAAATCTGGAATAGGCAGGTTGATGACTGATTCTTGGTTGAATACTTTGGCCTTGTAAGTATCCGAATCGTTTTTGATAACTGTGATGTTTCGGATGTCAGCACGTCCTATTGCTTCTCCTTCTACTGGCTCGTAGACCACTTTAGCGATGTAAGGTGTAGGTTTGGACATGCTGATACTAAAAAGACATGGAAAGTTTTTACAATCAAACTAAGAAAAGCGTGAACACCTAAAATGTGTCAGGAATGTTAAGTGTTTTTGTGAATCCAATTTCTTGTAGCATATGGAGAATTTGTCTGCACTTGCGTGTATTTTTGGTTTGAAAATCTTTTGCACGTTGAATGTGAGAATGTTATGCTGACTTGGAACATTTCGTTGGCAATCTCATTTTTCAAAATTATGTTCAAGTACCCAAATGCTGACACGTAAGCAGTCTACCTACCGCTAGAGTGTTGTGGATAATTATTTCAATCATAGGCAATGCAGATGGAGAAATATTACGGGTCAAACTCAGGCCTAAAGTGGAGAAAGGAATAGAACCTTGTACTTTCGAGTAAAATTGTGGGCGCTGAATTCAAAACGAAGGTAAAGCTGGTAGTGGAAGTCATTACAAGTGTGGATTGAATGTGATAAGAACGTTTAAAGGTGATGTTACACGGCGCGGGTCGATTCGCAACAACGATTTTCCGCGCAACAAATTATCCGTAAAGTTTATGCCGTGGAACTAACAACTATTTTTAGCAAGATTATTGCTTAGTGAACAAACTGCAAACGTTTGGTGTGACTTTTAAAAAATTAAAATTAAAATTTTTAACGTAAAATTAGCAGTTTGACCAAGTGTTGCGCGAAAAATCGTTGTCGTTGCGAATCGACCCGTGTAACATCACCTTAAGGCTTCTGCGATCGTCAAATAATTCGCCATGTTAACCTTAAAATACAAAAACCTTTTAGAGCGTGCACCAAAAAAAAAATATTGATAGATTACCTTTTTCCATGTTTACTCTTGGCAATACTGCATGAGCTTTGTTAGTAGAAACACGTGGTCCCACGTGATTTCAAGCAGTGTTTACTACATGGTTTCGATCAGGCCCTTATTCCAGAGTGATACATTCCAAAAATTTGACCAATTATATTTTATCATCTGCTACATCTATCAAGGAAATAATTGCCTACTTGAATATTAGAGAAGGTATAGAGGTCAATTCGTATCAAGCCATTTTTCCTTAACAATTTGGGTTTCCTGTGGTCTTCTCCGGTATGAAGCTTTCTAAGATCCGGCAAAACATATCAGTTTTTAAAACGCCTCTCCAAACCTCAATTAAAACTTTTTAACTAAAGGAATACCTTGTTCATTAATTCGTTTGCCTTTCCTCGTGTTCGGTTATGCTTTTGAAGCAATTTGGCAAAATGAAATTCTCCTCAGTAATGTATTTACACAAACGGAGACACTTCGCTGATAAGTGAGGGGTATCGGCCTGAAGCGAGGGATTATGTGAATATAAATGACTTATTTTTACATTGGTGATCTGAGGTTTTCGAAAATACAAACATCATTAATGTCTAAAACAGAGAAATTTGTGTTGTTCAATTATGGCAGTTCATGTCAGAAACATGCGCAGTAAACCATACGAGTGCACCAAATGCATCCCACTCGTGTAAAAGTGTGTTTAGGTCATATGCATTGGGTATCAAATTTATATTCTGTTTCCAACCGGGTCTTGCAGGAGTCTTTAATAAGGCCGTGCACTGTAAAGACTATCGGTTTCCTGACTTGCAATTTCAATGCGAGGTGAATATACATTAGTATGCAAGGGGAATATGCCATATTCCACTTGCATATGGAAGGGATAAATACCGAGAAGCGAGGTTTTTAGCCATATACATGTATATGAATGAAAGCCGAACTTCGAGGTATTTATCTGCCTTATTATATGATTGAGGAAGGTTTCACACAAAAGCGATTCAAAAGATGATCCCTGATTAGATCATTGTTACTGGATTCCCAGAGGGAAAATCCAAACAATTGTTTTTCAATTCTATTGTTTTTCAACACTAAGGAACTTCATGACAACAGACAAAACGCTTCTTTGTTGCAATGATTACATCAGTTAGCTCAGTAGTATAGTGGTGAAAGACAGGTATAGGAGTGCGGAAGGTCTGACTCGGGTTCGAATCCTAGTTGTTCATCAAAGACGTTTTTACTCCAAAAATCGCTGTTTGTAGAATTCTAAGAAAATTTCTAAGTCTTGATGTCCACACATAAATCATCTAAGAAAGTATGGGACGAAATTATAAATTCAAGTGATGTATCTAGATAAACCAAGGGAATTATATATTTAAGTGAATTATACAGATACATCCCGGAGAAGCTCTATATAAAACTCTTGAATATATAATCATCGTGAATTTAGTGAGTATAAAGTCCTATGAATAACAAAGAAAAGAGACTCAATCATATAATAATGTTATATATTACCCTTGTATTGAAATTAGCTCTTTGTTCTAGCAGGAGTTATGCCATATATTCAACTGCGAAGAACAAAGAAAACCGAACCAATGTGAGAATAACTAAAATGTAGAAGAGCAGAAGTTGGCTGATCACTATATAAGGGGGTGGGGGAAAGGAAATGTAGCGTGCCAAAACAAAACGTTAAATTACTTAATTGTTACTCGAATGGTTTGGAATGTTTCACTATATTTTTCTGGAATGAGTTATCACCAATTAAAAGTAAAATAAAAGTAGTTTTAGCAAAAATATAAATCGTAAAACATATTTGCGGACCCTTTCCTGACTACCTGAATATCCATACAAATACGCACGTCAGTTTTACCCTTCCCCCACTCCCTGAGTGTTCAGGCAACTTCTGCTTCAATTTGGCTTAAATTTACTGATAATAAACGTCGAATTTCTTACACAAATTCTCATTATTTCGTGATAATACTTCTCTTCAAAACAGAATTGATATATTTGTATGTCCTTATGTGGTTAAATAGAAAGTTTTTACCCGTTAAGCGCCATTTTGAGCGATGGCCCAAAAAAGCTGTCTTCCCTTGTGTAAATATATGCATGCGGTGAAGCGTGCAAAGCAGCTCACAGCTTGTGCTATCGGCTTGAAGAGCTTGGAGCAGATCTCTCACACAAATTTATCCGCTATGTTGGCGAAATATCGAAAGGCTTTTCTCCGAATAGTACTCAACTCCAAGTGAATTCAATTGCTTTTTTAGTAAGATTTTTTACTTGAAAATCGCTACAGCTACATACTCATTGTTTTGTATCAACCAAAGAACACAGGAAGCCCAAACTGTTAAGGTCTGGGAACCTCTGTGACTGGAATTCGCATGTTGACTCGAGTAAAGACGTGCTTGAAACCACGCTTCCAAAACTGCTTGAAATCTTACCCGTAGACCACGTTTTATGTCCTAGAAAGCTTTGAATGACAAAAATTAAACATGGAAAAACGGCTCATGCTTTAATAATATTTTTTGGTGCAGGCTGTCTAAAATGTCGAATTTTCAAAGTGAATAATTGCAAGAATTTCAGTTCTCGTCGCAACCAAAAGAGTCTGAATCCAAACGAATACAGACAATTGGCGTGGCATTTTTGACTTCTGTTAAAAGTTTTACATTATCACCCTTGTATTGAAATTAGCTCTTTGTTCTTGCAGGAGTTATGCCATATATTCAACTGCGATGGTCTGGTCCAGAATTTCGATTTTAAAATTCAGTACAAAAACCTCTCAAGATATCTTGAATGCTTGAATGAGAAATATAATCAAGCCCATTTTGAAGCTCTTATAAGTGTCTAGGCATATCTCGAGTTAAAAGCTCCATTTTACAATGTTCTAGTGCTGGAAGAGCCTGTCTCTGAAAGCTATTTTCTTTGTAGTCGGCCATCTTGCATTCCTAAAGTTCCTGGCTAGTCGCAGTCGCTCAAAAGTGATGAATGAAGGGCACTGTATTTTTCGTTCTTAACCAATCAGAAATGCCTCAGGACGAACAGAGAGAGAGAGAGAGAGAGAGAGAGAGAGAGAGAGAGAGAGAGAGAGAGAGAGAGAGAGAGAGAGAAAATGCAGTTTATAACTCTTTCCCAGCCTCATGGCTACGGCCTGGGTACGAGTAATAATTTCAATAAAATGTTTGGGCTTCCGGTCATCGCGGCTTTATCAAAAAAAGTACAGCCCTAAGTAAGGAAAGTGGTCGAGTAAGGAACTCCTTCTTACAGCCACTCTGACTAAGGAAAGTCTTTCTGGTTGGCCTGGCTCTATCTCGCCTTGCAGTATTACCAACCCTTGCTTAGCTTGTAATTAGCTCTTGTTCAAAGTCTAATAAACGAGTTGGCAGAGCAAGCGATTCTGCAAAGTCACTCCCTCTAGCTCGTAACCGGCAAGTATCGACTGTCTAAGATCATAGTACTGAAGTTTTCAAGACTCTCCTCAAGTTAGACATTTTAGTAATAATATAGTCATTAAATAAATTAGAAATAATGTACTTACTTAATAGAAAATTAACAATTTGCTGTGATATCTCGTAGATCGGCTGTAGAAACTTCTCAACACGCACTCCAACGTCGAACTACAAAGCTTAACTTAGACGCCGCCTAAAAAGTATCCAACTCCAGACACTTCTTAATGATCATGAACCAATAAGATTGCTTGTAGTCCTTTTATGACGTCAGTAGGAGTCAAGTTTTTGACTTTGTAATTATTTGATTGGTTGGATATTGGAAATATACTCGTGCCCAGGTGAAAACGAGCGGAATAACGGCTTAAAAAAGGGATTGACAGCGTTTGTCGTACGATTGTCTAGATAGCTAAGTCTCACTATTTGCCATGCATTAAAATTAGATGGTATTTTTCTTCTAGTATGATGAAATGAACTTCCAGATGTAGCAAAAAAAAAAAAAAAAAAAAAAAAAAAAATTAGCCTTGAATGTAAATTAAACTGTCCTGTTTGGGTGACGACTTTGACCCCCGCCTGTTTTGCACATGTTAATCAATATCGCTGTCGCTTTGATTTTCTACTGCTATTTTACTTTGATAAGAATCCTACTTCGCTCTCCTTCATCGGGATTTGATAAAATACAGACAAGTATATTCTATCAATTCAGTATTGATAAGGCTTCCCAATATAGTAAAATGAAGACCACTAAATTCTATTCATTTGCTTTTAATACATCATTAAACAAGCCCTATTTATCTTCCAAAGCTCCATGACAGATTTTTGCCAATCCTTACATGACCCCACATTCTATAAGAGTCTTTATTTCTCAGTAATTGGACCTCGTAAAATTCAAGCTAAGATATTATTCTTTAAGTTGATTTTGTTTGACTTATCATCTAAATTGTTTGTCTTAAAGTTTTTCCCAAAAAACTCGTCTACATCGAACAATAGTGAACAGTGTCTTCCCTTGGAAAAGTCAAAAAGCGTTCGTGAGTTTGATGAATATTAGTGCGCTACATATGACGTGGGGTCAGCAATTGAACTGTGAAAACAAAAGTGCTTTGAAGAAATGAAATTCCAGAGGCAAGCAACAAATTTCGCCCTCGATTGACTGATCACAAACAACTAGTGTTAGCAATGATTAAAAATGGCCCTAGCAGCTAAATCAACCCGCCAATGATATGGCGGACATAACTCGTGGATTGAGCTATATGTGCAGAGGAAGTCTATGAAGCATTGAGGGCTGAATGTTATTCCCCTGTTAGAATTGTTTTACTTCCATGAAGTGTCTTTTGTGTATCCTTAGCCGTTAGCAGCAATTTCAAGCCATAAAATTTCTTCAATGATTATAACGCATGCTTTTATATGAAGGGTAAAATGGTTTGCCTGTGTTGCACGACGTTGCAGACTAGACTAATACTAGACGCTTTTTGAGAGTGAAATCGGTTTCCTGTATTGTGTAATGTTGCTTCAGACTTATTGCACGTTGCATCCGGGGGGGGGGGGGGGGGGACTCCATTGTAAAAGGATCGGGATCGACATGCTTTTGTTGGGCAAATTTCTTTCATTTGAGAACCAAGATAATTAGCGATGGGCTCTTTTGATACCCTAAAAGATACCAGGAAATGCTAAAACTCTAAACTTCAATTTTAACACCCTAAAAGATACCAAACCGCTGATTTTTACCCCTAAGAGATACGACGAGCATACCCGATCCTTTTACAATGGAGTCCCCCCAAGTCCCCCCCCCCCTCCCCCGGATTGCATCACGGTCAAAGATGTCCCATCGACTACTGTATTCGACGCTTTAAATCAAACGAACGATAAATACAATTCCATCACATAAAATGCATATAAATCTCTCATTTTATCAGTATCTGAAGTATTTGTCACAATATGCGTCTCAAAGTGTACAGTCAATCGATTACACTAGATTTTACAAAAAAGCCGATTAGATCCACTGAGATATTTTGGCCAAGTTACACAAGTTACGCCTACATGCAGCTACAATTATCTGACTCGTCAAAGGTCACGGTGAATAAAATGAAACATGTTTGCAATTTGATCAAATATTAATAATATATAAAGAACAGTTCAGTCAAATTGCCTTTTTCGTTTCCTATTTATTTATTTTAACATTCTTTCTTCCCTGCCGATAGAGTACACTGAAACACAACTAGTTGTTTGAGTTGAATGGAAATCATTGCGGTACGATGTAAATAAGTCTTTAATATTGAAACATTTCATTGTTCTCTTTGAAAAATAGAGCTGTTTCTACAAAACCAATTAGATCTGCTGCTTGTACATTATAATCGTTTCGTATATGAAGATCAATAGATCAAAAAAAGATGTAGTGCATTGTTTGTGGGCCTTAAAATTGTTGCTGCTTATACACAAAACGGCAATCTAAAAAACTTAAAACTTATCTGGACGAAGTCAAGCAAACATCAGAATTTCCCCAGCCAACTCTTCTGTAGTCCTTCTTGAATGCAAAAATACTCCACAATTAACTACAATCTGTTTTCAACTCATGGCGGGAAGGCGTCACGACTACAATTTCAGCACTCCACGACAACAATTATATACAAGCACTGTTCGAAGAAGACGCCTTTTAGATCGTTAAATTCCAAAACAAGTTTGAAGAACGATCGATGCATTGTGATGGATATGTACGAGCCTTCAATCAGGTTGAGCATACGCAGTAGCATAGTTTAACAATTTGCGAGTCATGGACACATTTGCATATTAGACCCCTCACTATAACTCGTGGATCTGCAATCCACGAGTTAAAAAGTACTGATAAATATCTTGTGTTACAGAGAATCTAACAAAGAATTGTTGTTTTAGTTCATACGGTATAAATATATGTGGATTTAATTACTGAACTACTGAGAGTAGTCTGCGTAAGAAAAATTTCGATTTACCAGAAATTTTAGCGATATCGTGTGGCTTTCTAAAGAGATTTTACCTCTTAGAGGACATTCGAATGCAACTTATAATTATCTAAACTTTTCGTCTTGCTTCGATCGATTGATCAACGGCCATGAGAAACTCATAAAAGAACATTATTGTCTTTCCCGAGAAATATCACTAAACAGTTCATGACCTTGTTGAATACTTCCAAGAGCATAAAACAATGAATTCAGTAGATTCCCGTAGACAGACATGATCAGACAACCTGGTGACAAAAATAGCATTAAAGAGTGGGTACGAGACAAGGAAATCTTTAACACAATTTTTATAAATTGAAACCAGTGAGTACCAGGGAAAACTAACGTTAAACTTTTTATTTTCTCCTATACGCGTTTTGACCGACTGTTGCAGTCTGATTTCAAAATTCCTAATAAAGGCAGAAAACTGATGTGAACTTTAAAAGTGACAGATCTAGCGATACTGGTATTGAAATAAAGTGTCAAAAGACACTGATGACGACAACAATTCTAATGGCATTGACTGAAATATTACGCTCAGCGGTTGATAATGCTTTTGTGGGACTGTACTGGACGTCTTATAAAAGCAATGGCAAATATAACTCAAAAGTACAGCAATGCTAAAGTTCAAACAGTAATTTAGAGTACATATAGCACTCGTCAAGAGTCCTTATGAAGACAGAAATGTGGACTTCAAAACGTGCAAACGTTAAAATATTCATGGGTATATATTGCTGTTATAGGTAATCTCAATATCTTGAAGTGTCAAAAGAGCATGGCACAACTCCTCCTCTGGAGAATTGATTGTAATCTCACCGTTATTGTTATGATCTTTGTAACGATTTATAAGTTGTTGAAGCTCCTGGTGAAGCAATGTTAGCCAGGTGAACTGACGATCGTCACCAGGGAGAGCTATACGGATCGTAGCGCTCTTAGAACAACTTTCAACTAGCATATATCTAAGCTTTACTTTTTCCCTATCTTCTTCCTCTAAAACTTCCTCTTCCTCGCTAACTTCTTCATCATCGTCCTTAAACAACTCCTCTAACACCTCCTCCGTACTTAAAAAACCCGCCATTTTGTTTTCGAGCTTTCGTAGTTTTACAGGTGAAACCGCTGTACAATAACAATTAATGTCAAACTGAGCAATTCAAGGCGCTCGCGTGCCCGGCGTGTGTTCTATATATTCTCTCAGTAGTTTTACTGTTCAAGTTTGTTTGTATCCTATATATCATTTCGGTATTTAGAGGATTAAAGTTTATTATACTAGCATAATTGACTGACATACTGGACATTTGGCTGTGGCCAGACTTGTAACATCTGTAAGTTGACCTTCACATCATCTACAAATGTACACGATGATGAGAAGGACAGAAAAAGTACTTGTGTTTGAAGAGCCTTAATTCTTTAAAGTTTGAAGGATATAAGTTGAAAAAACAGGAGATACGAATGTTCAAAAAACGAAATTTTGTATGAAAACACTTACAGTTATGTGGTAGAGTGGCTTTCATTAACCCGTGAAACAGTGTATTAGAACAGTTTTTGTAGGAGTATGAAACGAAACGTACCCCGCCGTACTGCGACCGTGTCAGTTCCGTGATGTCTATAAAAACAATCGAAATTCCTGCCGTAACCGTGCCGTGACCGTGCGGCGCCGTATATCTACGAAATCTACTCTAGTTAAACCGTGATAGCCAAAAAAACAAAAAAAAAACACATAGTGAGTGAAACACTAAAGTGTGTTTCACGGGTTCATAAATGAGGAGGGGCCATTTTCTCTTAACTCACCTTAACTCGCAGGGTTGGGGAAGGGACATTTTACGCTCTAACTCGCCGCGAGTTAAGTCGAGTTTAGACCCCAGAGTAAGCCTTAATTAAAACCCACTTGCACGGTTTAAACGAAGTTTTATTGACACACCAATTTCTCGGTTAAATTTACCAGTCCAAAGTAATTAATTATCAGCAGGAACGACGACTTACATGATCAGGTATATATTCTAAACAATATATTCCTATTATGTAGGAATAATATTGAAAAACGTTAAAGAGAAAGTTGTCATTATTCAGTTCTTTCTATTGTAACGCTAATTCCTAATGCCCCTCTTTTCTTTGTGTTCTAGCGCTTTTTAAACGTGACGTGAACTTGACGTTTTCTACGTTTGATCCAGAGATGATCAACGTGTACTCTCCCTGTTGCATATTATAATCACCTTCAATGGGAGCAAGTTGTGAATAATCCATGTTGACCGTCTTGTTAACATTCCAGCCTGACTGGAACAACTGCCAAACATGGTCATCCTCCGCCCTTTTGGAAAGCGTTATACGTATATAGTGGCCTTCTTCCAGGGCTTGTTGGTTGTTACACCAAGGAGTCCACATATCTCCAGTTGGTCTTTGTTCTCCAGGTGGACATAGTATTGCATCTGGAACCATAGGAAACATGTTGATGGCTGATTCTTGGTTGAATACTTTAGCCCTGTAATCCGAGTCGTTTTGGACAACCTTGATGTTTCGGATGTCAGCTCTTGCTTCTCGTTCCACTGGCTCGTAAACTACTTTAGCGATGTATGGTTAATTAGGCTTGGACATGCTGATACTAAAAAGACATGGAAAGCATTTACAATCAAACTAAGAAAAGCGTGAACACCTAAAATATGTCAGGAATGTTAAGTGTTTTTGTGAATTCAATTTCTTGTAGCATATGGAGAATTTGTCTGCGCTTGCGTGTATTTTTGGTTTGAAAATCTTTTGCACGTTGAATGTGAGAATGTTATGCTGACATGGAACATTTCGTTTGCAATCTCATTTTTTAAAATTACGTTCAAGTACCCAAATGCTGACACATAAGCAGTCTACCTACCGCTAGAATGCAAATGCATGGATCGAGAAATATCACGGGTCAAACCGTTAGGCCTAAAGTGGAAAAAGGACTAGACCTTGTAGTTTCGAGGAAAATTGTGGGCGCTAAATTCAAAACCAAGGAAAGCTTGTAGTAGAAGTCATTAGTGACTTGTTAAAGTGTGGAAGAATGTGATAAGGACGTTTAAAGGTGATGTTACACGGGTCGATTCGCAACTCCCCAACGATTTTTCGCGCAACAAATGTTATCCGTAAAGTTTATGCCGTGGAAAATACAAAATGCAACTATTTTTAGCAATATTATTGCGTAGTAAATAAGTTGCAAATGTTTGATTATACCGGTCAGGATTTAGAATTTCGGTTTTCTGTTGGGTTTTTCTTTGGGCCCAACAGCCCCAACAGCATGGTGATATAGGGCTGAATATCTAAGCTGAATATAGGAAAGGGTGCCAAAATATATTTGATTTTACATACGCTTGTATACTCTTTAGTGTACCTACAAGGCCTGTAAGTACTCGTTTTTATAAGAAAAAGGGATCCTGCCTTTGAATTTTATGCAGAAAGCCCCAGACGTATATACCGAACAGACTCAACTGTATGTATACATGTAGCACAAGCCCAACAAACCCCAACTGTCTAGATGTGTTATATGCCAAGCAAGATAGATAAAATCATAATCTGAACAGTCGCAACTCAAATGCAATCCAATTGTTAATACAAGTGTAGTTATAAGTATATATTACGACTACTTTTCATTTACATTAATGTACATAGGCTTTTTCGCTCATCTACGGACCCCACCAACTCAACCGACTCAACAGACCCAACCAATTCAACAGAACCAATCGACTCAACAGACCCAACCACCTCAACCAACTCAACAGACCCAACCGAATCAACCAACTCAACAGACCCAACCGACTCAACAGACCCAACCAACTCAACAGACCCAACAGACCCAACCAACTTAACAGACCCAACCAGCCCAACAGACCCAAACGACCCAACCAACTCAACAGACCCATGCAACCAATCCAACAGACCCAACCAACTCAACAGACCCAACCAACCCAACCAACCAACCCAACAGACCCAACCAACCCAACAGACCCAAACAATTCAACAGACCCAACCAACTCAACAGACCCAACCAAGCCAACAGACCCAAACAATTCAACAGACCCAACCAACTCAACAGACCCAACCAACTCAACAGACCCAACCAACTCAACAGAGCCAACCAACTCAACAGACCCAACCAAATCAACAGATGTAACAAACCCGTGTTTGCTCACCAAACATTTCCCGTTTAAGTTGGCTGGGCCGTAAGACATAGTCCTTAACAGACTTAATAGAACCCGTGCATGTTAGGAACTAATTATTTATACCTATCTATCAACTTAAATCAATCTTTCTGTACTTTTATGCATATCTCATTACACAAATTCAGGGTGTCTACAGTATTATTGTGCAGCATGAATCCTGCCCAAGGATTTTAATACTTTAACGTTGATAAGACTTCTATCTATTTTCACAACTGCACTACTGTTGCAGATGGTATGTCCAGACCCAGGCCTCCTTTTACCCCGTTCCGCTTCGGCAACACAGAGTCCAGAAGAGCTTGCATGCGCATGCATTACAAGGACAAATTAGAAACCATAAAATTTTGGTGTGACCTGATTACAAGAGCTTTTGACAAGTAATACAGAGCTTGAATTTGCTCCAATTTGGGTAAAAATGTCTGCTTCATACAAGTGAAGGCATATACTTACAGTGCTGCGCTTCAAACCGTTGCCACTTCCACAAAGTTTTTGATTAATTTTTGACATCGTTTTGACAACCTTGAATACCGCTAACCAATTAAATATCGTCGCTTCACTTTGATGTTTTGATATGATGTACAAACTCCGCCTATCGAGACATCAAAGTGAAGCGCCAGTATCTAATTGGTTAGCGGTATTCAAAGTTGTCCAAAAGATGTCAAAAAGTAATCAAAAACTTTGTGGTAGTGGCAACGGTTCGAGGCGCAGCACTGTAACTGTTTCGATGAATTCGTTTTCAGAATGAGCCCCATATATATAGCTGATTTAATTTAGATAAACATTCGTCATATATCCGTGAAATAAAACCTAACATGTACTGTCTAATTAGACCTTTTTGCGATAACAAACATTCTCGACATCTTGTGCAGATAAAACAAAAGACCTTTTTATTAATTATGACATCTTGAATATTCATTGTTCAAGGCTCGTGGAATGTTTGTACCTAGTTGGGCGTTGAACATATAATTTTAAATGTAAGCACAAAATAAACTAAAAGGAATTTGTTTTCACTCCATGTTATATGTTATGGGTACAGCGTTTTATAAACATGTACACACAGTTCTGGCTACCGAGCATTCGATATGCTAATTGATTACACTGACATTTATGATCGATCCCCAAACCCCATGCAATCTTATCATTTTACTTTTTCAAGGATTCGTTGTTCAAGATGGAGTTTTCAATGTGTGAGGTATCCCCTGATATGTATACAGGTCTGTATACACACACACACACGCCAATATGTCGAAGCGACCACAAGTACTGGTTAGTATGCTAAACAGTGAGACGGGAGTGCCAAAGCTTATGTGAATTTATTGAAAGCAAAAGGTATAGAGGGATTTCCTGGCAGCCATCTTTATGATCAAAATAATAGTGTTTTCACTCAAGGGAAATCAAATCTTTTCTCGTTAAACTTTTTCGCGATAATGAACTTTCTGGCCTCGCTCATGCTCATAGAATAAAAATCCTGCGAATATTTTTACGTTTTCAACAAAACCAATAGAGCCAAATAATTGTCTCTGTGAAACACCAGTGTGCCGGAGGGGTAACTGTTGATTTTTAAGGCTCCGTACGCACGTATGCGTTTTCATAGTTCGAAAACATATACTTTTTTATGCGTTTAGGCCTTCCACACGAAAGCGATGAAAACGTTCACCACAAAGGAATATTTTTGAAGACGTTCTCTAAAGTGGATACTTTCGAAAACTCCGTTTTCGTGTGCTAAACCGTTAAAAAGTGTAACAGAGTGTGAGTATGAGCGGTCCCTGGGGGGTTGGGCAAGCGCATATTAGGAGCCTGGCAACCCGCGGATGCGGAGAGAGAGAAAAGTAGAAGCACGCTGGAGATTGTGGAAGCGACGTAAAAAGGACCGCTTCGAAAAGTTACGTCTGTTTTGGGACACACCACACTAGAGCTTCCAGGAACAAGGCCCTTTCTTTAAAGTAACGGACAATTGTAAGAGAAGCTGCAATTGTATAAAGTTGAGGACGAATAAATAAAGGACATTAGAACTCACTAAAGTTACAAAAGTATACGTTTACAAACGGAACCGCATACGTATTGACGGCTCTAAAAAGATTTGAAAACGTTCATCATTTTCCGTGTAATGATCATAGTTTTCGTGTGGACTTTAATAGTCCTATGTGTCTACGGGGCCTGAATTAGCATATCGAAGACTCGGTAGTCAGAACTGTGAGTGCACGTCTAAACGCAGTACGCATAACATACAACATGGAGTGAAAACAAATCCCTGTTAGTTTATTTTGTGCTTACATTTAAAATTATATGTTCAACGTACGCTCAACTAGGTACAAGCATTCCACGATCCTTGAACAATGAATATTCAAGATGTCATAATTAATAAAAAGTTCTTTTGTTTTATCTGCACGAGATGTCGAGAATGTTTGTTACGCAAAAAGGTCTACTCTTAGCTTTCTATTGAATTTGAATACGAGACAAAAGAGGTCCTACAGCTCAATTCAGTTGGTTTGAAGGTTTTGCTTACCGATCAATTATTTCGAAAACGAAAAATGCATCCGAAAACCGATCAGTTCAATTCCATGTATGATATACTGTACGTGGAAAATGGAAAAGTAAGACTATATTCAAAGTAACATTAATTTAAATAAAACGTTTTCAAATATTAACGATTAGTATAAGAGGAGATCTTTTCACGTTCCGGCATTGGGCAACAAAAACTGACGATATAATTAAGTTAAAACGTTCTCTGGTTTTAAAGTTTTTTTTACTGTGAGCTTTTGGTTGTCCTGCTGTTGTAGCAGGTTATAGCAGGACAACCAAAAGCTCACAGTAAAAAACGTTAAAACTAGAGAACGTTTCAACTTAATTATGTCACATCATGGTTGTAAAAACTATATAGAGCTCAAGAATAACTGTTGTACAAAGCTAACGTTATTACACTCAGAAAGTTCAGGTTGTTTGTAAGTGGTTTTGAAAAATAGAAAGTCGGCAAAAAATGTTAATCCAAAGCTAGTGAAAATTGGAATCGAAAATGAGTTTTAGGCCTTCTTTCGTTCAATTGTCGCGCCATTACATTCAGCTCGAAAGTTGCTAAATTTGAATAAAACTACAGGATAGCCACTTTGTACAACCCAAAAGATCGTTTTAAACCGGGGATTACATCTAGCTTAGTAGATCAATTTATAGCTGATAAAAATGGAATTGAGTGTTAATGAAAAACGAAAATTTGAATTCAAACTTATACTAGGGGCTAGTTTTTGGCACGTTTAGCCATTATTACTCGATATTGAAAAAAGTCCCCTCATAAAATGAACATCAGTAGCGAGCAAATAGTGTACCTTGCTTTAAGGACTACTCCCAGTTCAGTCGTTGCTTTTCTGCTTCTGACTTCGCAACTGAATGATACGTGCTTGAACTTTGGCAAAGATAGTCAATGAAGCACATCGACAGGAGTTGGTAAAAAGAAACAGACATATTAATAAGTTTTAAGTTTAAGTTTGCAGAAATCTGTGAGCCACTTCCCTATACCTTCAAATTGCTTCTCTATCTATCTCTGTCTAGTTTTAAATACTCCCAGACAACCAGTACCACATCATTTTCGCTCATGTAAATGAGTAACTCTTCTTATCGATTTCAGTCTAAAAAAAATATGCAGGCAGTTAAAGTTTAATCTTCAGTTGGCACTTTTGGAAGAACGTTACTCATTTCACTAGCTAAATATCACACCACTACCAGAGCCAATCAAAACCTAACACGTTACTGCCAACCAAATTGACAGACAGCAACGTATAAGTATTCTCACTGCATGCATAATTAATTAGCTCAGAGTATAAATAAGCCTGCTCGATCTAGGAGTGGTCACTTCAAGATACGCCGGCACAACGTGAACTTTCGTTCTTTGCCATCATCGTCAACCGCCACCAGCTCTAATTCAAGATTCTTACTCTGAGTACTCTCAGCAGCCTCAACGTTCTGACCTTTCTACCAAGCTTGTCTAAACTTAACATGGCTAGCTAGCAGAGTTAGCGAGCACAACTGCACCAGCTCGCTTTGGTAAACGTATCGAGGTAATTTAGTGTTTGTGACTCGGACATTTTCTCTTGGTTTGCCCGGGGTTTATTCCCAATTTTGCGAGTGGTCGTTTGTATTTGTAGCCGCTTCTAGGTTTTTCTCGTCCTAGTTTGCTGTAAGTTTGTTATTTTCGTTTTATCAGTCGGCCCGTTTGGGTAGGCTTTCAATCGTTTCTATTCCTTTTTCATAATTGTTTCTTTGTGGTTTATTTTACGTTTTTTACACTGACTTTCGTTGGCTATAAATTTTAAGCTTTATCATTAACCCAAACCGCTTTTATTGTATATTTTGTGTTACCTCGGCCAGTACTGCATTAGCATCCTACTTTAGTAATTTGCATTCGTCTTGCATGCTTTGTGTTACGCTTCGTAACTTCGGTCTTTGTTTCCAGTTAGTTCGTTAGTCGTAAATTTATTTGTTTTATGCTTTGTTTATTTAGTGCTCTAAATCTACGTTTTAACTTCAATTAATCCGCATATCTGATGTGGCCTTAAGAGCCACGAGGTTTGAATTTTAAAGAATCGCACAGATAGAGGAGCACCGCTAGCGAAGGTGACCTGGAGAGCTACG
Organism: Telmatactis stephensoni; assembly: GCA_029948255.1. Taxonomy (NCBI): domain Eukaryota; kingdom Metazoa; phylum Cnidaria; class Anthozoa; order Actiniaria; family Isophelliidae; genus Telmatactis; species Telmatactis stephensoni. The sequence continues at coordinate 95,588 of JALIZF010000888.1, forward strand.
GGTTCACGAATTTTGGGAATTGCACTGGTAGAGGAGTACTGCTAGCGAAGGTGGCCGGGAAAGCCACGGGTTTGCGAATTTCAAAGAATCGCACAGATAGAGGAGTACCGCTAGCGAAGGTGGCCAGGAGAGCCACAGGTTTGCGAATTTCATAGAATCGCACAAATAGAGGAGTACCGCTAGCGAAGGTGGCCGGGAGAGCCACGGGTTTGCGAATTTCAAAGAATCGCACAGATACAGGAGTACCGCTAGCGAAGGTGACCTAGAGAGCCACGGGGTGGCGAATTTAAAGAATTGCATTGATAGAGGAGTACCGCTAGCGAAGGTGGCTTGGAGAGCCACGGGTTTACGCATTTTGAAGCATTGTATTTACAGAGGGATACCGCTAGAAGAAACGAATACGTGCCATAGCCATTGGTAGAATGTTTCCCCTTTTTTCATTCGGCCCATTTTAACTTCCCAATCCTTCCTCTCTGTTGACCTCGGGGGGGCTAGCTAAAGCTCCTAATTCTGGACCTAGTTCGGAGCCTAGGGTCACACAGAGGGTGGGGTTCCCTTTCGTGCATCACAAGGTAAATTGAGCCCTCTTATGTTGAGCATCGTTTATACAACTGTCTATCGTTTACAGGGCACACTGCCTTGTTTTCTTTCCCGGGGACCCTACCTCTGTTGGCCCCTATGGCTACCTAAATTGCTACCTAAGTTCGTCATTCTAGAGAAACCTCAGGATGCGAGGTCAATTTCTGGAGACAACTTGATGTTAAAAGGTCTATACCTTCATAAAACCTTTTTCCAGTTTGCATTTTTGGGTGCGAGGAATTTGCATTCGGGGTTTATAGGTGTTCGTGAATCATCTCATTCAGTTTTTAATTCGCTGTAGTGGATCCTGCAGTAGTGTGTATAACATAGATTTGGAATACAAGGTGATGGAATACATTTTAATGCCATATCAAGATTTAAGATTATTGACTTCACAGATTAAAGTCCCATAATCCCTAGCAAAAACGTACATTTTTTGGAAAAGTCGAGTATCTTGGACTCATAGTTAAAGCGAAGAAGAATCAAAATGAGAGGAGATAGACAAGAAAAATTTGATATATTTTGTTAGAGAAAGCATGCCTGTGTTCCTTTTTTGAGTTTTAGAGGAGCAGTTCTGCCTAACGTGGATACACCGACTGTTTTTCTGTTTGTAGCATTTCAGCTTTCTGCTAGAAACGGCTTAGTCTAATAATGTACTCGCCCATTCAAAGCTAATTACCCCAGATTGAAACTCGTGTTCTCCGTAAGGCTAGAATTTGGTCAGCAATAAACGCACTTTGGTTCATAACACATTTTTTGGACCTTTAAGACACATTGTGTCGTAATTTAAGGAACAAACGTCTCGTCACGGCACATTTAAACTCAGCGGAGACAGCGCAAAATGTCATGTCAAAGTAGTAGAATTTTTAGCAGGATTTACAGAGAGTGTATAGCAACAACAATATACATTATATCCGGGGATAGCAAGAGATTTTGCTATCTTATCTTTAGAATTCAAGCTTAGAAGAGTACATGCCATATATCCGTGAAATAAAACTTGATTTGTATTGGACATCTCATTGCCGCTATTATATACAAACTAGTTAATATCACTGAACAGAACAGTGCATGCAGGTAACAATACCAGCATTCTTTCTGTCGAGTGCAAACAACAAGCCATGCATTCAAACGAAAGACAAAAGTGAAGCACATGCGGAAAAGGTTGAGAGGTATATTTAATTACATCTCTGCTGTTTTTTGTTTTCAGTTTGTTTTTTTGTTTTTTTGTTTTTTTTTGTTGAATTTGTCCAAGCAAGAAATGAAGAAACGACAGTGACAAGTCATTGTGCAGGAAGGCAGCTTGAGGAATAAAATGAGATTACTTTCATTTTGCTGACTTCTTGTGTCCGTATAGAATTAAGAATAAAATGTCTTCGAAACTACAAGTTTTATTTGCGTCGTGCCGTTGTTTAGTTTAATAAATGGAGTAGGAAACCATTTCATTTGCCTCTTGTCTCTTGTGTATTTTGCGTTTTGGGTCTTGATTTTTCAGCCCTGGAACAATAAAGTGGATAGAACAAAATTTGATTTGCGTCTTTGTCGTTATTTTAGACTTATAGATGTGTCTTGTGTCTTGAATTTTAGAAGAATTTATGTGGAAGAATAAAATGTATGCCACAACTTCATTTTCGCCTTTTGTTTTGTTTGCACCTATAGTTTACGCCTGGGTGAATTCTTAGTTTGTCGACAACTAAATACTATTGTGCAATTAATTGGTTAGTAATCCTTTCTCGGAATATATGGCGTGCACCTAGCTAACTTAACACCGATCCGAGCAACTCGGATGTTATGTTGCTTCAGCTCTTCTTGCACTCTTTCCAAATTCCTTTTACTTACGGAGGGACCAAGCTCTGCGGGTTTCCTGCATTTTTTCTTCCAAGTGAAATGACATGTCTTTACATGCTCATATTCTCAAGGTCATTTTCCAAAATACCTCGTACGCGCATTCTCGCCGGGACAAAAGCAAGTGAGAAGACTCGAACGCGAAAGCTAGAAGGCATTTTGCACATTCTTATTTGCCTTTGTTTGGTTCAGTGAATAGTTTTCTCGGTCCTGCATTGCACCTAGGTGCATCCGGTCTTGGTGAAAGAGTTACCGTTGCTGACTTTTACAATTTTGTTTATGATTCATCCGTCGGACGGATTTTTAATTTGGCGTGATAAGTCAGTTGGACTCAGTATGAGGTCGCGAACTTTTTGTTACTGCTTTAGGGTAGATTGTGCCTGTTGGCCGAAAAATTGGCGTTTTTTATCAATTTGAATCGCGTTTTTCTTCGTTTGTTGGTTCCCTTTTCCGCTATTCTACGTTTCACCTAATATGGGCAATATAGAAAGTCCTATATTACAGATCGGTTTTCTTTGAACTTGATGTTCTACCATTCTGGTCAACTCGGATTCCTTAAACGTTTCACCTGTTTGCAAATAGTTTGGTTTTGCGACAAGCATTAACCCACCAGTAGTGGACTGCGCATTTACTCTCGCAGGATAGTTGTGGATATAGTACCATGTGCCAGTTTCATCCTTAAAACGCACATGGCTCTTTACGAAAAGCAATGTCTTGCTACCTAGTTTAGCTGGACAAGAGCAGTCCGTACACGCCCATTCGTTGTGAGTGGTGGTTTCTAAGAGTAATTTCTCTACTTTTGGCGTTAGTCTTACGAGTACCCTTGATAATTTGAGACACTACGAATCTTATTTCCAATTCTTTTTCAATTGGTATTGTTACTGTTTGCAGCGATAACTGACAAATTAAAGAGGAGAGGGTGCTGCTTACGAGTGCGGATTTTCGGAGTTGGAATCTGAGTAATGGAGAATAGTGGGAAGTTAGTAGGTAATATATGTTTGATCAATGAAGACTTGGACTAATCCACGCCCCCAACGGAGATTGAACCTACAATTTCAGATTACCGGTCCGATGCCCTAACTACTGAGCTGTGGAAGGCCCTAGTAGCAGGCAGGTCGGCTAATCGCTGATAACTCGAGCTAATCAGATTATGGGAATCTTCTGTAGGAAAATAGGGAGTTCTTAGGCTTAGCTTTGGTTGTTTTAGTCCATTTGGGCCGTGGCCTGGGCAAACGTATACAGGGTGCATTGGTGAGGGCAGGAGCGGACTCCTCCCATAACTTAATTATACGATGAGTTAATGAGTATGCAGTGAGGATATATTACAACCCGCAGCTCAAGTCTCCAACGAGGGAGGTTGTTAAGCAATAGTAGTTGGTGGTGTAGTTTACTAGGTTTTCCAACTACAATATTTTTTTCTAATTCGGAACTCATGGGCATCCTTTTTCGGCCATTTTAAAAATTAAAAGAAAATTGTCCCACAGGAGAATACGGCAGTTCATTACACAAACCCGGAATTTCACCAAGCAAAACAAACTCAAAACTGACTTGCCAATATCCTTATTACATGCTTATTACCTCATCGGTCGCGGACTCCTCCCATAACTTAATTATACGATGAGTTAATGAGTATGCAGTGAGGATATATTACTAATGTGTGCTATCTTCTACTGAATTATCAGCAGCAGTAAGGGTTTGGCTCGATCGGACCTGTAATTACACGGGCCCTGCCTGCGTAGATCGAGGGGTGTCGGCATCGAGGATTCCCTGCATATTTATGGGGTCGTTTTGGCCTATTTGGCGGAAAATGGCGATAAATGGTCCCTTTTACTGCTGCTGGAGAGCGGCTTTTTGAAGATTAAATTCTTTATATATATGGATCCAATCGGATGGCTTTTACAGGGCGATTTAGACACTTCTTTACCGGCGATTTCCAATGCCGAAATTGCGCGTCTCAGACGGAAAGTAATAGATAGTACCAAGGCAGATCTTGTTTTTACAACGTTTATAGAGAAAGATACAGATGCTTCAATGACTGAGGAACGCGCGGAACAAATAATTAATCAACTTCCTGAGGGAGATTTTCGTCTTCAGTTGGCATTTATAAAACACGACGGTCGTCATTGGATGATCGAAAAAGAAGAAATCCCATTAGGGCCAGTAATAAAAAAGATATCTTTGTTTTGAACCGCAATACGAGGCCCGGCGCGTTGGTGGGCGTCGATTCTTTGTACTACGACGAGGCTTACCCGGTCACTGTCGTTATTTATGAGGGCTATAAATTAAAAGAGCCCGATGTGCGTAATTTGCAGCCGATGCGGCATTCCGGCAATTGCGTCGCCAAACTGATTAGAGAGTATTTCACGGACTCGACGAAAGGCG